>VUQJ01015933.1:2468-13237 GCA_015108635.1 Andinoacara biseriatus | reverse complement strand
GGGGTGTTCATCAGTTTCAGCTGCTTTGGTGTTCATCAAATTACCAACAGGTTCACTAGAGGGGCAACAATGAGACAACCCCCAAACAGGAATGGTTTCACAGGTGGAGGACACTCACATTTTTCCTCCTCATCTTTTCTGTTCTTCACTAATTCTGCATTCTCCCAGGGTCAGAGTCACTGCTGGTAGCATGAGGCCATACCTGGACCCTACAGAGGCTGCACAGGTAGTCCAGCTCCTCCAGGATGGCACATCAATATGTGCCATTGCCAGAAGGTTTGTTGTGTCTCCCAGCACAGTCTCAGGGCATGGAGGAAATTCCAGGAGACAGGCAGTTACTCTAGGAGAGCTGAACAGGGCCATAGAAGGTCCTTAACCCATCAGCAGGACCGGTTCCTGCTCCTTTGTGGAAGGAGGAACAGGATGAGCTCTGCAGAGCTACAAAATGACCTCCAGCAGCCACTGGTGTGAGTGTCTCTGACCAAACAATCAGAAACAAACTTCATGAGGGTGGCCTGAGGGCCAGCCGTCCTCTAGTGGGCGCTGTGTTCACTGTCTGGCACCGTGGAGCCTGATTGGCATTTACCATAGAATACCAGAACTGGCAGGTCCACCACTGGAGCCCTGTGCTTTTTATATGAGAGCAGGTTCACCCTGAGCACATGTGACAGACTTGAAAGGGTCTGGAGAAGCCGTGGAGAACATTATGCTGCCTGTAACATCGTTCAGCAGGACCGGTTTGGTGGTGGGTCAGTGATGGTCTGGGAGGCACATCCATGGAGGGACACACAGACCTCTACAGGCTCAGCAACGGCATCCTGACTGCCATCAGGTATCAGGTTGAAACCCTTGGACTCACAGTCAGACCCTACACTGCTGCAGTGGGTCCTGGGTTCCTCCTGGTGCACAACAGTGTTTGCCGTCCTTTAATTCACAACACATTACTCAGTCCATACCAGTGTAGATATCCAGCATTTTTATTAAATTGATTAAATTGAAGTGTTCCTTTAATAATTTTGAGCAGTATATATTAGCTCAGGTTGTCAGTAGTAGAGTATAAATAATAAATGTTTATAGATGCACATCAGGAACAAAAGTCCAGGTCAAAACAACACAGTCACATTAGTTCAATCTCTCTGTTCCACACGAGATAAATGGAAAACACATGCAATGGATCCTCTAGGCAGAGAGCAGATGTGCCCACGGGACATAAAATATGCCGTTTGGTGCTCTTCTCCAAAGCTGCTAACAGTGGGGATGCGGGGGAGAGAATACATGCTTGTTTGCATGGTCGACCCCGGTGGGAATCAAACCCATATCCCACACATGTGGCTTCGAGGGACCAAACTGATGACAGAAATTTAAGAAAGAGATTCTTATTTGCAGTATATTTATCCACATATTTTTATTTATTTTATAATTTTCCTATAATTAAAAGTAAGCCATTCATTACTTCACAGTTAGTGAACCTTCTGGGTGAGGATATATATGTTAGATATGTTCCCCTCCATCAGATGTTTGGTGATCATCCTAAAACCACCAGTGTGCACCCATTAAAGCCCGTCCTTGAAACGCCTCATAATATAACAGAATGGAAAATGCCCCCCCCCCAAACCCTCCATTCAACACACAGAAAGAATTCAGCCAACAGTTAAATGCCATAAATCTGTATTGTTAGTTTTTATTTAATTTTGTTCTCACTAATTAGGTTTAGTTTATGTGACAGAAGATTTAATGAAAGCATCAGATTCTGCTGTTTAGGAAAGTTTCCTGTGTTTTTCCCTCTCCTCACCCGACCCCTTCTCTGGCCTCCCCCCTCCCTCTGCAGCACAAATCCAGGCTCACGCTTGTCACTACACCTAAACCGCTGGAAAAACAACATCGCCATATCGAGTAAATGTCAGCGTGCCCTGCAAGACTAAAGCGAAGAAGTAGTTGCGCACATGCACTTAGCTGTCCTCCCCGCAGATAAATATTATAGAGCTTCTATCTGGTGATGATGCAGAAAGAGGACTGCAGAGAAATCCAACAAAATGAAACCTGCAGCGAATGAGGTAAACCGACAGCAGTGCAAAATGTGCTCTTCAATGAACTTCAGACTCTGACCAAATATTAGTAGCATTGTTTTGGAAATAAATAATAATAAAAAAACAGACACAACCTCCCAATAGATGGCCTATTCCCACTTATCTGTATACAGTTTATTTTATTCCTCATTATCTCACAAAAACATTTTCAGAATAAAATCATGAAACGTTGTATAACAGCAAACTTGTGGCGCACATTTTTGCACATTTGGATGTTAATACCTAAAAAATATCACTGAGGTCAAATCTCGAGTGAAAGGATTTCTGCTTTTTTTAAATTACGTTTATACTGTCAGGTTTATTGTGCTGTTGTTTACAGATAAACAACGGAGTCAAATACATATTTACTTTTATACTACAGTAATGAACAAGTGATGCTGCAAAGACTGTCTCCTAAAATCCTTACAACATTTAAAGACTCAGTATAAATATTTCTTTTTTCCTGACTCCAAAGCTCAACCTTTTCTCTTAAACAGGCAGCGGTCGATTCTGTGATTCTGTTTCAGATGAGTGGCAGCTGATGGTGGGATCTCAGATGTTGTTAAGGAGTTAGCTGCATGTCTAATGTCTCTAAATCCCCGTACAGTTTTCACTCTAATCCAGCATGCGGACCAAAGTCACTCACCAGCGTGTTCCTTCAGACTGTGTGAGAGCCACCATTACTGCAGAGTCCCAGGATTCACAGTACTGACTGATACCATGAGCTGTGAAGCGAGCAGGTTCATGTGAAGGTTCCCATAGAAACACTCCTGCCAGAAAGACTCAGGAATACATGGGGGATGTAACATGGGGACCTTAGCTGAGAAATATCTTTGGCCAGATGGGATCGCTGTGAGGCAATAAAAGAGGGTTGCAGGTGAAACCTGCAGAAACCTCGATTGTCATGTTAGAACGCTCAGTTTTCCAGCTCACAGCCTGCAAACATGTTACCAGCCTCTGTGGACAGTTTCTGGATGCTGCAGGTAGGGATGTGGTCACTTGACTGACAGATGTCCCGCTGGACTCGAGCGCTCTACCGTAGCACCTGATTGTGCTTTTTGTGTCTTTTTGGAGCATTTTTAATGAATTATTATTATTATAGTTTTTCCTTTGGTTGCATTTTTCACACTGTTGTTCATTTGCAGCATTTAGACCGAGCATGACATCTGCAATATGATATCAGACGATATTTGCAGATATATCAGTATCAGCAATTAAAGCAGACTATAAAAGAATTATGGAAATTTAAGAAATAAAGAAGAGAATGGAGGCTTCAACCATGAGTGTTACTGTTCTGCAGTTTTTCTACCAGAGGGCACTCTGCAACTTTCACGTTGGCAACATGCAAAAACCAGCTGATCCCAGCAGATTCCGGCGGTAAGTGACAACTCCAAGATTATTTTTAAGCTGCTTGTCTTAGTAAGGACTCATAAATAACTACACATAACAAATTTTAGGGGGATCCGATTATGTTTACTGTATCCTATTTTTAAATCACCCAACCAGTATCGGTCTAAAAAATTCCAATATCAGTATATCAGTCTTTTAACTTGCCTCTTTCACCTTATTAGCAACTTTTACACAACCTGAAAAACAGTGTTGCTGCTTCTGCTTCATATCGTGCTCTCTCCTGAAGTGGGCCGAGCTTCTTCCAGAAAAGATGTTTGGTTCCTGAGTGCCTCTTTAGCTTGTGGCACCATGCTAGCATTAGCTAGCTTCTCCTGGCAGATGACCTACTTTGACCGAAGACTGCTGACATCCATCCGAAGCCAAAGGACGAGCTAACAGACACATTCTTTGTTTTTCCTCTTATGAAGCTCTTTGCTATTCTTCATCACCTTTGATCTTTCTCTCATAAATCTGACCATTTCATCATGACTGAATGAAACTGGTTAAATAATTTTGATCACAGCTGTGTTAGTTTTCCTGAGGTGGATGGTCCGACTCTCTTTAGGGGGTGGCAGTTTGTAACTGTATAGTGTTGTACGGCAATATAACACACTGCAATACGCATTAAAGCCTGTGACTGGATACAGAGGAGAAACAAAAGGTGCATCACAACAAAAGCCGCATCAGTCAAACTGGAGCCAAAATACGTGACTGGTGTGTGTGTGTGTGTGTGTGTGTCTCCTTGCCTTGTTCCTCTCAGAACCTCAACCACCTGGTGCCTTAAAATCAATCACATCAGACTCAAGGCTGCTCCGATTGTGTGCCTGTTATCACCTTTATTCTAATGATCAGACTCAGCTGTTCAGGAATCAATCAGCCGCAGGCAGTGTCTCTCTCTCTCACACACACACACACACACACACACCAGTGAGATGCTTCATGCTTTGCCTCCAGACACTGAGTGCAGGAAGTCTCAGCTGATGGAGATAAAAACTAAAGAAAAATGTGACCACACACTCACAGTTGTGCAGTTGTCTATTTGCACACTTCAAGGCTTCAACAATTCATCAGCAGCAGTAAGTTCATTCTAATATTGGAAACAACATTAATAATAATAATTTCTAAAATCTCAAACATTCTAGAAAAACAGTCCACAAGATCTTATAATATTGTATGTTGTGTCTTTGTTTAAGATGCAAAAAATTCTCACTATGGAAATATATTTACTCGGGTTCAGCTTTCTCATGCACGGTGTCAAAGTGGTGCATTTGAACCCCCCAGGAAGCTGAGGTGCGTAATTTGGAGTGTGTGCAGGTGTTGCTGCTTTCCCAGGTGCACGGGCAGCAATCCTGTGAAACGAGGATGAGGAGTCATGTGTGACAACATGACCTGATTCTGAATTTGCCTAGGTGTGAAGGTGAGAGTGAATGGTTATCTGTTATTGATGGATGGATGTAGTTTGCTAAAAAAAAATACAGCAGTTTCCATTTAGCCTTCGACATAGAATGCATTTTCATATATTTATATTTATACCCTCTCAAGGTTTACTGTGTTCATGTGTGCAGATCTCACTTATTCATGGACTTATAAAATACAAGATTCTATTACAGGCTTTCTTCTATAATTTCTATATATTTTATATATTTATGATTTATATAACTTCAACACATTAATGGTCAAAATCGCGGAATTCACGGATCCCTGTTCAAACACGTGTAAGAAATGCGCGGCGAGCCAGTGCAGTGCTGTGGCTCACCTCTGGTGGCGCTGTGTCACATGCAATAAATGAAGCAGGCGGTTGGTGCATGCCCATTGCTGTCTCTCTTTCTATCGCCAAAATACATGTTTGATTACACATGTGCTGCACGTGCTGATGCTCCACATTCTGTCTAATATACTGAATGAATGTGTGACATGTTTTTTTCTTTGTGATAATAAATCATAAATGCACGGTGAAAATAAACAGTGAGGCAAAAAGTACCGTGCTACACCGATAGGGGGCACTGCTGCAACAGTCCTGAGTAGGATAGGTGCATGGACGTCATCTTCAAATAAAGGTAAGATAATATTAAATATTTTCTTGCCATCATTGTTGAACAGTATGGAGTTGATTGAAGCATTAGTAATCATTAGCATTTTAAAAATTGAAATATAAGCTTCTATTTCGGGTTCATATATGTGAACATCCGACTCCAGACGAGTCAGTGCTTCTCCCGTCACAAACCTCACCGCACGTCACTGCTAGGAACACACTAAAAATGTTCATAATACATACTGAAATCAATTCTTTTCAGTACAATTTAATGCCTATCCCACATTTTAATATACCAAGAAAAAATGTATTATTTAGGTAATGACTGATCACGTCCCCGAGCAGAGCTTCATGCTTCAGCACCTCTGGTTTCAGCTCAACATCCACTCCTCTCCTCCTCCTCCCTGTCGAACCTCAGGGAAACAGAAGACTGGAGGCAGTGAGTTAGCGAGTTAGCTGGTTACAAATAAACTTTAGCTGCTGACTACATCTTCAGAATTAAAGTGCTGAGTAATGCTGCTGCTCAGAGTCAGTAATTAACAATAAAAAACTGAACTATATTTAATATAAATGCTTTAATTTCCATATAAATTCGAAGCACCTCAAATGTTTTCTTCAGTGGGGCAGCATCATGTTTGCCGCTGCATTTGGCACATATTAAAAAACAAACAAGCTTGAATCAGAAAGATGTGATGAATGAAAGCAAAAACAGAGGTTCAGAGCAGGAGTCTGACTCTGTCTCTGGTCACTAAGGGGGTCACAGAGCTTGTAGGTCCAGCACACCGAGGCTGCTGTGCCAACACTGAGGGATCAAACCTTTAAACAGCAGCACCCTCTCTGAACTCTCCATGGTGGAAATGTGTGTGTATGTGTGTGTGAGATCTCTGACATCTCTCACACATACAAACCAACACTGTACTATTTATGTTTGGAGTCTGGTGCTATCAAACATTGTTGTTTTTTACTGCTAAAATAATTTTTTGCAGCGTGAGATATATTATTTTATTAAAAACAAACCAGAAACCAGTGAAATAGAAAAGCCAATCCTTTTGTAGCAGGTTACTCTCCCGCTCCGTTTCTCCTCTTTCTCTGAGGAGGCACACCTGCACTTTAATTGGGGGGGGGGTGGAGTCTCCCTCAGCATAAAGCCATCCGGGCTTCACCTCCTGCTCATTAGCCCTTCACCTTCTCTGGTGTGTGATATCAGATTGGCAACAACTTGTGAGGTTAACCTAAATAATTTGGATCAGGTTTTGCAGCAGCTACAGGTCGGCTGCATGTCTGTTCCCTTTGGTTCTGTTGGTTTGAATAGTTGGCATTGTTGCTTTTAGGTAAGCGTTTAACTTCCAGCCATCACAGAGGAAACTCTGATATAATTATCAGCAGTTACCATTCAGCGTGCTTATCTGTCACCAGTTCATAAATATACACCAATGTAATGATTTATTTTCAGGGTCGTGTTTCCAGGCCAGCGACTGATGCCTTCTGGCATTCTGGCCATACTTAATGTTAAGTTGTATGACCTGCGGCGGCCTCCACTGTGGCGGCCTATTCTCCAAGATCTGCTGTCTGGCCTGCAGAGGTTTGCATGGAGCCTTGCTGATGGAGGTTTGCTCGTATTGTTTTGCCTAAGTTATGTGCTTGCAGTGGGCTGCCTAAGTCCGCTCCTAAGATTGTTCACCTGCCTGCTTGCAAAGTTACTTTGCTTGAGCAGCTTAATGTGGGACCTTTTCCCCGGAGCTGTTCTGGGGTTCCCGATGGTCTTTCAATTCAAGTCCCATAGGAAGTGCCCCAATTCCCTTTACGGAATGGTTGTTGCACCAGTGAAACTGGCATTACTCTGGCTCGGTAGCCCCCCAGCTACTGGTACATCTGTCCCGACCTCTTACTTTTTGTGTATTGATGTTGATTTGACTGATAGGCCAGTAAACGCTGCTGCAGTCACATCTCCCTGACCGTCCTGCCACAATGTAACATTTTGCTTTGGTCTCCCACCAGGATCTGCCTGTTTCTTTAGCATTATTGACAGTTAACTAAAATGTGTTGTTCCAGGAGTTCACCTAGGGTTTGGCAAGCTGAGATGGTAATTCTGAACTAAATTAAATTAGCTCTGGTAACAACAGGACAGCAAAAACGGGAACTTTGCCCAGAGACGTCGTCTTCGATCAGGGTGGCCATCGTGTTGGCTCAGCCGCTGCTCTTTCAGCTGCTTTCTTTACTTTGAAGTTTTATAATCCAAACGCCTGTGAGAGATGGCGTATCAGCTTTTAACACAAACTTTTGCACATTAATCTGTTAATCGTCCATTTTGACACGTGCCTGTGACGTCTCCAGTTGCTCCTTTTATTTAAACAATACTGCACAGCTATCATCAGGGCTGCTTGAGTACAGCAAATATAGTCACAATTACTTTGGTCAGTACTGAGATAATTTAATAGGACTGATTGTAGACCTCATTTCTTTTGGCTGTGAATTTCTTTCAACTTTTATTGGAATTGAATTGAAGAGACTTATTTCCAGCTTGTGTTTACAGCAGACTTGTGTGCCTGAGATGACCATATTAGGAATGTCCATGCCTGGTGACATCATTTAAAGCCAAGAGTAAAAGAAAATGTCTGAACCTGAGCTTTTGTCTCACAGGAATTGTACAAATGCTGATCTCATGATTTGAAAATGCATCAGTTCTAAGGTTTAACATACCAGCACAGACAGTAATCTGGTCCTCAGCAGATCTAAAAGTAGAAAAAGACTGAACATGTACGTCTTGCTTTGAAGGGCTGCAGGAGGAAGCTTCTGCTCTCTAAAAACAACAGCTTTGCAAAGCTGCATCTGGACAAACCCCAAGGAACAACGTCCTTTGGACAGACACAGCAGCACATCTGGAGAAAACTGAACAGCATATCAGAACACCTCATATCAGTGGTCCAGCACGGAGGTGGAGGGGTGCTGATTTGGGCCAGTGTGGCAGGCAGGATAAGGACCCAAATGCAGGACTTGGGAGGCAAAGCGTGACCTCAGAAATAAACAGCTTTATTACTAGTTGCACATCAGGTGGAAGGAAACTTAGAAAGCTCAACAAGCTTGGAACACACAGGGAGACACACTGCCTGAAGTGGATCATGACACCAGCCCGGCTGCAGTTACTGAGTCGACCATGATCTCCATGGTTGTGCATCCCCATATCACAGAAAATAAGGAAATGCATAATAAGCCAACTTTAAACAATTATTAGTCATAAATTTTATATTAATTTATTATTCAGTGAATCACCTGATGGTGCAGAAACTGCCGCACATCCGTGTCCATCTGTCCGTATGAGTCGTTTGGTTTTCTCCTATAAACCACTCAGCATTATTACTGCCTTCTCTCGCTAGCTGTGCTGTTGAAGTGAGCAACCACAATAAATCACCCCCCATGCCCCCCCCCACTCTCCCCCCGTTTATTATCCTTCACACTTTGTCCACTGTCCTCTCTATTCCCACTGCTCCCTGCGTCCTAACCTCTCGTCCTCTCTGTCTGGTTTCTGCAACTTGTGTTTTGGCGCGACGCCCCCAAACGACCAAAGAATGACGATCCTCTAATCTTACCAGGGACGCCAAACATCAGGTGCCCTTTAAAACAGACACTTAACCCTGAAATACTGCACTGAAGCTGTTCAGTCATCAGCCAGTGGCCACAGAGTGATGGTCCCGGGAACTGGTGCTATGCTAAAAACTGACTGTGAAGCAGGATGGTGCTGATGGACCCTCTCAGCTTCTCTGGATTTTGAATGATCACTTCCTGCATGTCATTCCCTGTGCTTGCTCTCCTATCCTTTCTGTCTGTAAATAATTATAATAATAGAAATTTAGAAAACTAGAGAAGTGGTAAGAAGTGTCTGGCCTAAAAAAAAACTACAGCAGATGAACAGCATCTGAAAGTCACGTTATTAAGAAATAGGAAATCCAACAAAGAGATGACGGGACCTGAGAGATGCATCAGGACCTTCAGATGACCCATCCATGCTTCACTGAAGAAACCTGAACCCTGGTCTCAGTGGAAGAGCGTCAGGTCTGCAAACTATCCAAGAACCAGACTGAACATCAGTGGCAGCAGGTCTGCTGGAGTCTTGAATCCACATTTGATATTTTTGGTTCATATTGTTATCAGCATGTGCGGAGGAGGTCAGCAGAGAGGTCTGACAGTGAGAGTCTGCAGCCAAACACGGTGGAGGCTCAGTGATGGTTCGAGGTGTTGGAATCAGATTTTGAGCCACAATATCATCTGGAAAACATCTGATTGGCAACAGCTTCATTTTTCCACAGTTTTCCCAACTAAAATGGAAAAGAACAACTCAGCACTTTCTGTGCCCCCTATATGACCTTTCTAAAATTACACACTCCCAGATATCTGTCTCAAGACGAGCTGAGTATTTTTAATCCCTCTTCAGTGCGTTTTCAGTGTAATCTGTGTGTCCTTCACATCCTAAAATGCAGTGGATGACACAAACTGTGCTTACGTCCCATTTTTCCCCATATTCATGTTACATTTATACCTCAGATCTTGTCTACGGATCAATACGCCTCCTGTGCAATAATAAATTCTTCAGACAGCGATTTCTTCTCTTCACATAATTCCACAAGTGATCCAAAAATAGCCTAAAGTACCTCACGGATGCTGGACTGTCCATCTCCTTTGATTTAGAGATGGAGATAGACTAAGGGAGCAGACAGGAAGCTATAGAAAGATGAAAATAACTTGTGATGATCTAGAATATAGCTGTTACAGATAAAGGAAGGCACACATGGAAAGAGAAGTGAACTAGAAAGATTCGGGGACCATAAAGAAACTGAACTGAGACAGAGAGCAGGACATATCACCAGAAAGATGAGGAGAGTAAGAAAGAGAGACAGCTGCCAGTGTTAATCACTCAGCAGCAGCAGCTCTGTGTCTCTGGGGCTTAATGGGGACCAGACCCTCAGTGCACTTCCTCCCCTTTTTTTAGTCTTCATCAATATCATCGCATACAGATCATTTGGGGACATTAATCGTGCCCTCTGCTAGCTAGCTGATATCCCATCTGCCTATTGACAGTTGTGAGGCAGATCCTCAGCGACTGGAATTTCTAAAAATAGATTAAGTGATAAAGTATCCAACTTTGGAGAGTCTAAGAAAAGTTCACATTATTCTCCATTAAAACATAAGTGTCACAAAGCTATAAGAAGTTCCTGCCTCAGATCACTGCATACGCTGTGTTCTTACATACTGCAAGGTCTTTTTTTTTTTTTTTTACCCCTTTGTTT
>VUQJ01015932.1:19975-30342 GCA_015108635.1 Andinoacara biseriatus | reverse complement strand
GGGGTAAAAGTGACAGTCAGCCACAGCTTTCAGCATCAGTGAAGGTGCTTACTACACACCTTGGCATTTCTATGTGTCATGAGTTATTTGTGTCACCTATTTCGTGTTTGTGTGCGTTTAATGTGCTGAGGGACTGGATGGCTCCAACCACAGTTGCTCCTTCTGATAGCGAACCCTCTCTCTTCCTGTCCACAAGGTCACTTCCTGCTGCTCGCCCATCTGCCTGGTAACCCCCCTGTGACCCTGTGGCCCTCTATGTCCTGCATCTCGCCAGATAAGAGGGTTTCTGTGGAAACAGCGAGCCATGCTTACTCTCCTACCCCTCCCTCCAACCCTGCTGGCTCCTGCTAATCCAGACCCTACGCTCTCCATTCCTGAGGCACATTAACAAATAGGAGACCCTATCTGGAGGTGTGTCATGCCACTGTCCTTAACCTACGGGAGAAAATGTGGCCACATCCTTGAACCCCGTGACTCCACAGCCAGATGTGACACATTAATGAGACACACTATGCAAAAATCTGTCATCCGGTGAAGGTTTTATGATTGTCTCTACATCCATAGGTACAGTATGCATCTGCCTGCATGTACATGTGAATATTGCCGTTGTGGATGTGGTTGATTTTTGGCTCGGACCTGAAGTATATAAATCAGACTGCTTCTCTGTGAAAGAGGAGCATTATTTGATGAGTCCTCGGCTCCCTCCAGGGAGGAAGCCAGTCAGAGAGAGACAGGAAGCAGAGCGTGCTCAGGGTCACGGTGTCTGAAGGATGAGACGGATTTGTGAGCAGTAAGGACATTGACATGCAAGCACACATATACAGACAGACAGATAGACAAATGCACACGCGCACGCGCGCGCGCACACACACACACACACACACACACACACAGATGCACACACGCACACACTGGCATGCAGCACAAAAAGAGATCCCTGGTGCTCATGACCTTGGATCAGTCGGCTGGGCTGAAATAACATGAGGAAAGGAGGTAGATGGAGCTGACAGTCTGAAAGCTTTGGGATGAAGGTTCTCGGTGGGACTTGAGGTTTGTGTGAGTGTGTGTGTTAGTTAAATACAGTAGATACATAGAGCTGATAGATAAATAGATACAGTATGATAAATCAGAGGTTTTCAAGACATGAAGGCAGGCAGAGAGAGCCAGGGGGATCTATTTCCATATATGAATTTAAACAGACAGAACCATCACAAGAAACTGTCAATAAATGCACTTAGATAAAAAGGCTTTTATCACTTGGCGTTTCCCTGAGAATCATCATGTTTCTTAGGTTTTATTTTTTTTTTCAGCAGCAATGTTTTCCACTGGTATTCGTATGCGTGAGGACACTGGAAAGAGGAACTGCTAATAGCAGCTTTGAAACCCCTCGAGAGAGAGAGAGAGAAAGAGAAAGAAGTTGACAGAGAGAAATGGTGACAGACTCACTTTGCCTAGTTGCAGGTCAGAAATGGAGCAGGCATCGATGAAGGCCTGGGCGATGACAGATAGACAGGCATCCATGTGATCTGTCTTATCAATGTCAAACACAAACTGGGGATTCTTCAGGATGTTTACCCAGAACCGCAGCGGTAAACTGCACAGACAGAGAGAGATAAGCTGTTAAAAGTCCTTGCACAAAGAGGCTGACCAAAGAGGATTTTAATCGGAGCGTTTAGTTGGCTACCTGTTGGTCTTCCAGATGTGCAGGGTGTCTGGGTCTGTGATGCCCCGTTTGTCAGCCTGCTCTTCCAGGAAGTCAAAAAAGTATTTAACCGCTAGAGGAGGGCGGTCTGGAGGGATGCTGAGGATGGCCTGAAAGAGGTCATCCAAGAACTTCTGAAGAGTTCCCTGTGGAGGAAGAGATAAAATGTGGCTCACACATATGCAGACACATGGTTTCATGCGATGTAGGAATTTCTGTGTGGCTTTTGAAATGAATATGGGCAATAAAATACACAACAGAGATGAATTGTGTTTTGTTTTGCCGTTGTTGACAACATGAGCAGCCTCTTGAGTCTGGTTACCTTTGTGGACAGCAGGCGTGTCAGGTAGATTTCAGGCAGGACTTTCTTGCGATGACTCTGCCTGTGTGACTTCTTGGTCTCCATTAGCTCATCATGAGGTAGCACCTGAAAAAAAGAAAAAAAAAAACATTAACTGCACATAGGTTAAAGCAGTGAACCTTAACACGAGTAGCTGAATGAATGCACTACTGTCTCATCTGTATGAGTTAGCAGAAGGGAATTTTCTGGTTCCTGCATTAGACACATGATCCAAAAACCACATGAGGGTATTTTGAAGCGCTAAATAATACACAGAAATAGGGAAGTAATGGGATTTGGGAAATTCTCATGGTTTTTCTCCAGTTGGTCTGCACATCATCATGTCTCTGACTTGCTCATACAAGTCTACATGGAGGTAGGAGAACGAAAGAAGCAGTCAAATTCCACCTACTTGTGTCAAAAAATGACAACAGAACTGTCCTGCAAAACTAACTATTCACCCGGCAAATTGTATTCCAAGGAACTCATTATTCTAAAGTCAAAGGGCCCATATCTTGGCTGACGTTTATAAAAGAGCTTAAGCGGCATTAGTGCTGTCATGTCCTCTCAGCAGCTTTCCTTTTCACCTCCATTCACCCCCATTCTCTCTTTCGTCAGGCCTGCTCTGGGCTGAGTAACACTGGCACACAGAGGAAAAGCTCTGGTAATAAACTTAGACATAGCTCACAGAAACGTTATGATTGCCTATGAGGAGATACTCACCAAGTGTACATACTTCTCAGTATCCAGATCTTTAACTAGGGAGAGAGAAACAAACAAACACAAAAAAAAAAGAAATACAGCATGAAACAATGTGCAATCAGCAAGGTGGAAACCTGAGAGAATAAAGAGGACACAGGAGGAGGGAGCACAGGGGAGTGTGACAGATAGGAGGGAGAAAAAAAAAATCGACGCAGATTGACAGCAGTGCAAGAGAGATAGAGTGCATGCAAAAGGAGAAAGTGATTAAGGTGGACTGTGGGCCAGTCGGGGAGGGAAGCTGTCTGAGAGAATGAAAGAGAAAGATTAGGAGTGAAAGGAGAGAGAAAAGAGAGAGATTAGGGGAGACAGACACACGGAGTCTGTGATTGGTTCTGGAGCCGGTGTAATGAGATGGTAATGCTTGGCCAACGCTGAGAAAAAGCATTAAACCTTTCTGTTTATATACAGATCTAAACACACTCGTACACAAGAATGAGTACACAGATATGAGTACAAGGACACGTGTAGATGCATGTTCAAACACAAACACGAGTACAGGCCCAAAGACAAATGCAGTAAATTACTGTACACACACCGGCAAAAACAAAAGACAGGCATTTGTGCAGATACACACATAAACACCTTCATAGTGAGTGTGGTCTCATTACAGACTTCATAGCCAGAGATGCTCCTGCCCAGCGGGCCTCAGTCCAGACCCTCAACACTGATCACAGGCAGGCAGGACAGTGTTTCCTATTAGCCAGGGAGCACTACAGGCTCATAACACCCCATTGATGCTTTGAAGCAGGAGCCAGGTTTGGTCCACATAAGCCTATTTTTGGCCCATTATGAATGAGAACAGAGGCTTTGATGGACAGAGCCTGAACAGAACTGAGCTCTGGTCTGGTACTGATTATGTAAGGTAGACCCTAGACAATGAAAGGACAGGCCATTAAAGGCTGTATGTAAACTCATCTGTCAACAGGCATAGCAGTCATTTTGTTCTGGGCTGAGGCTGGACAATGGGCCAACTTGTGTCACATTTTTCCCCCTAAGGTAAGGAACGCTAATGGAATACAACTATAACAGGGAAAAGGGGGCTCTGGATGAAGGAGTAGCATTAGTATGTGTTGTGATTTATTAGGTGCAAGTGTGTTTAGATGTCCACTGTGTCTTTCGGGGACAGGATGGTGTGAAGTTTCATGCGTGTTTACATGAGTGTATCATGTTCTCGTGATCAGCTAAGCATGTGCCGTTTTCCTGTGATGGAGTGGGTGGTTGTATTTATGCAAGTGTGGGTGAGTGCGTGACAAAGCGACAGTGAGTGGGTGTGTTTGAAGGTGGCGTACCTCTCCCCAGGGTGTTCTCTTTCTTGTCTTTCATGCTCATGGCCAGCGATGCCCCCTCTGGAATCTGTAAAGTGGGAAAAGGGGAAAGGAAGGAGGGAGGGAGGAAAGACCAGAGAGAGGAGAGAGGGCACGGGGTCAGGGGTGAGCTGGGGTGCACCAGAACAGCGTCATTAAGCATGCCCTCCAGGGAGTGTCCTGCTGAGGGCTTTGTATGTGCGTGTGTGTTGGTCTCGCGTGCGTCTCGAGAGGTGGCGAGTTTGCGGGAGCCTGGCAGGGCTCATTAAAGTCAACCCACGGTGAAATGGATTGAACAGCCTCCCCGGTGAACCCAGACTGTTAGTACACGCTGCAGCTCACTGCTTTCACAGCTCTGTCCCCATGGCTCAGCTAAGACTAAACAGAGCACTTAACAAGTACAGGTAACAGGTCAAAGGTCTAGAGTCACTGAACTTTTGTTTACTCACGCACAAATGGATGTGGACATAACCAAACACACACACACACACACACAAAGGTATTCTTAATGAGAAACAACTAGATGACATTTTACTTGTTTCTTATTTATTTTCTTTATAGAGGAAGTTAGAAGTTCTAAGCAACAGTATCGCTGTTGAGAGGATCCAGGATTGTTCTTTTTGACACTTATTAAATTCTTATATAAGAAGCAACGATTGTTTAATTCCCTGCAAACTGTGTAATTAAAATATTTTGTGTCCTTTAATAAATGAAAATGAAGTAACTACATTTTAATAATGTCACACAAAAGAAACATATTTAATTTCCTGTGTTATAGTAAAGCAGTAAATGAGATACTGTATATATTATTAGTAGACAGTATACATTATCAGTTACAGCTTTGCAAGCGCTCACACAATGGCAGTCAATACTTTTACTGGTTTATTTAACAAGGACATTAATAATGCACATGAATAAACACTGTTGTAAAAATGCCAGAGTTAGCAAAGGGCCCTTTTTTTTTCTATCTGAGATGTTTTCAATGACAATTTAGTAGCTTCTGTTCAAATAATTTGCAATTTTAAAAGTGGCACACAACTTTTTAAAAAAAATATCTTTTATAGCAATAATTTCCATAGCACTCTGCCAGGCATTAAATCCAGATCATTTTCTTCCACTTATCCTTTTCAGGGTCGCGAGGGGGCTGGAGCTTATTCCAGCCGTCATAGGGAAGGAGGCGGGGTACACACTGGACAGGTCGCCAGCCTGTCGCAGGGCTCCAGATCATTCAAACTTTTGTTAACAACAAATTATTACAACATAAGCCATTTAAGTCCCCATTAAATCCAAAATGTCCTTTTTTTTGTTGCTATTTCAGTTTGTATGGTGGGCCTCCAGAGTAAAATGATTTATGCAATGAGTCTTTTTTCACCTTTATCTGTGGAGGAGGAAAAGTTTCTTAAATTGAAGTTTAACACTAGGAGGTGGGAGGAAACCACAACTCCAGCCCTTTTTTTTTTTTTTTTTACTAAAGTGAGCTACATGATAAAGTATGACTGGAAGCTTGCAACTCTGTTTTGTTTGTTTTTCAATTTAAAGTTTTAAATACTTTCAAGCTAAAAAAAAGATTATGGGATTGTACACGAGAAAGGGGGTGTCTAGATGTGATTAACGTGTTTTACAGGTATTTACTAGACTGGAGGGGTTTTTAGATAAAGTGCTGAGGCATCATAGGATTACAGTATGTTTAAATTGAGGAGGGGAGGGCATGGGAGGTTACGTGTTAGATCTGTGTGCAAACGCAACACAATCCATCATTTAAACCCACTTAATGCAGTGACTTACAGGGTCTCTGTAATTCAAACCATTAGCGAACAGCAGCAGCAGCCTTCACTGAATGGCATTTGCGTGCGATCTTTCAGAAGACCTTTAAACACTTTTCCCTTCATCGTTAAATAACAAAAACACTTTTAAGCATAACCCAGCCCCTCGAAATGTTGTAAAAAATCACGCACTGCTAATTAACAAGTTTCTAATTTAAAATTAATTATATGAACTGAACTGCATACTGAACTGAACTATCAACAGTGTGCTAATGCTGCAGTAAATGATTTGTGCAATCACAAAGAGAGACATGGTGCAGCAGCACAAACAGAGACACCTACAAAAACCACAACAACAACAACAACAACAACAACAAAAAAGCGCCAGAGAAACATCTCCCCACGCGGTGACAGCCAGTGACACCTTTTACACGGGATGCTTTTCAGTATGCTAATGCGCCACCCAGTTAGGATGATGGAGGGAGAGAGAGATGCAAGACGGAGCTGATCCTGCCAAATGATAAATCCTCGATTCTGCAGCATCAGTCTAACAGACATCAAATTGGGTACCACATGTAGAGGTGTGGCAATACATGTCATGCTTCCAGAAGACTCCTCTCTCTTTGAAGTGCATTTAAGGTATATGATGGAGGAGGAATAATTTCCGGGTCACAGGAAGGAACGGGGCCACAAGAAAGCATAGGCAGGCATAATGAAAAGCGCCACATGCTCTAGTTCACACGCTCAACATCCCCGCTGTTGCTGTTAAAACTTGAGGGATTCACAGATGCACCAGGGCAACACCCACCACAATGGTTTCTCACAAACGCATACCTGATAATGGAAGACTGTGTTGAGTTTCTTTCGGCCATCCTCCATCACTGAGGAGTTGTCCAAGTCCTGCAAAAGCTTACTGTTGCTGCCTGAGTCAAACCACTCTGAAGAAAAGAAAAGGCGCAAGAAGGAGCGGTGTTAGACAATTTCCTCCTAAATTTGGAAAAGAATATGCAAGACAGACCGCAGCCGTGCTCTAACTCTCTGTGTCACGACCTGTGGAAATATTCTCGGGCCATTAATCAAATCAGCACTGCAGGCTCCGCAGCTTTTGAAAGCAATAACTCTTTGTGATTATGACTATACACTCTCCTCAATGCATTCTGTCATTTATTACATTGCAGCCTCAGGTTAGTTGAGCTTCATGAGAGGAATTGACCTTTTGCAAAGGAGATTACTATATCTTGGAGGGTTGGGGAGGGGAGAGGATGAAAATAATCAGAGAAAATGTGCTCTTACCCAGGTCGACATCCTCTGCTCGAGGCCACTGGGAGAATGGGAGGTTTTTATAAAAGGCTTCAATGATTTTTTCCTTAACTTGGCAGATTGTGTCTGTGTTCATGACCCTGACAGATAGTGAGTCCATGCCACAGCCCTGGAAGGACACGTTGATGTTCTGCAAAAACAAATACGAAGCATGAGATGATTTGTAAAAATATGCGAGTATGGATTGTCAGCATGACATTGCCAGCATGACATAATTAGATGAGATGTCAGACCTGTGGCTTGGCCTCAATATTCTCACGCAGCAGCCACTCCTCATTGAGGGTGTAGCGGGCCTTTCCTGTGATGGCGTCTATTGAGCCCTTGTTGATCTGCTGCTTGATTGCACACAGCAGCAGGAAAAAAGGCTCACCCACTGTTTCCTAAAGAATTTACGAAAATCAAAGCTGCGGTAATTCCTTTTAATCAAACTTGCGTGAGTCATTAATCACTCTGCTGAGCTTGCTTCTTTTCTATCCTCACCTTGAGGTAGCTGTACATGCAGATGGACATCCAGTTGGTCAGCATTTTCTCCACAACCGACTCAGTCCGGCGCAGCATCAGTTTGGGGTTTTTAGAAGCTGAGGCATCAATCAGGTCCACCAGCAGATCTTTCATGATACTGGTGTAGTACTCCAGTTTGCCATGGAGGGCGATGGTGAGCAAGGACGCCAGGCTACATCTGAAGGGTGAGAAAACAGATTAGCGGAGGAGACACATGAGCAAAAACAGGCTCTGGCAAACATGCCCTGTCAGTGTATGGTCAGTGGAGATTTAAAAATAGCCACATTAGAGAAACAACAACAATATTTAGCCCTCCCCTCAGCACCTGTGACAGCAGAGCCAAATAAAGGTTTGATCTAATGCAGGGAGTGTCTGAGTCAGTGCCAGGGGTGCAGGGGATTTCCCTAACAAAGCCCCTTTAATCCATCAGACAGAGGCTAGATCAGTCAGTAAGTGCTGATGTTGTGCTGGGAAAAGGATGTGGTCTTGCCTCTGGAATTTCTGTCTGATTCACAATGACAGGCTAGTTTTAGGACATCAGGAAAAAAACAAACAACTGCACTGATATATGTCTGTATGTTTGCAAAGCTGAAGCAAAAAGGTTTTCCAAGCTATATACAAAAGATACAGAGAATCACAGCCAAACTCATGTAAGTAAATTTTATTTATTTAGTGCTTTTCACAGGCAGCAGTCACAAAGTGCTGTACATGCAAAAATGAAACACCATAATATCTAAAAAAAACAAACAAACAATAATGTAAAGCTAAAATAATTAAACACAATAATAGCTAAAACTAAAAATTCAATAGTCTGTGTGTCCTGCAGAAAACTTACCACACATTTTTCTTTAGACCACAGCTTCTGAACCACATACTGTATTAGTAAGGATTTTACTGAACAGGTAAAATAAATTCAGAAAATGGATAAATGGATGGATAAATGAAAGGAAACATGGACAAATTATAATCTATTTCTTAGCTCATTAAAGGCACAACATGAGCAAAATGAAGCCAATATAAAGTGCCAAAATCCAGAGTTCATTAAATGGCCACTTAAGGCTGGCTGCAAAATCAGTCTCAGTACAGTACTATTTTAAAATGTGCATGTTTACACAAAAAAATCATATGTCAAGCCTGGCACTAAAAATATTTTAGTCTGAGTATCTAATTTTTAACTTGTATTAAGTTAGGCATCATTAGAGACTGTTAGTTTCAGCTTTTCAGTCACAAGTGGGTGCCTGCTATTGCATAATGCTCCCAACTGAGTTTGTGGCATTGGCATCTTTAGGAGACATAATGTAGGTTGCTATGTGGTTACTAAAATCCCATTCTAAAAGTTTGTGCTGGGTTAAATTCAAGTATTTCATTTTTATGTTACTTACCACTAATTAAATTGTATTTGTGTCTGTGCAATGCACTCATACATGGAAACTGCTAGCTAATCAGCCTTCTACATCATTCTTCACATCAGTTGTTCAGAGTGTGGTCCTTCACTTACTTCATCTTAGTCAGTATGGCACGCTAAGAAAAAGTGTTTTCCTCTTGTGTTCTTGACTGTAGTTTCTCAGTGTGTAGTAGGCTACAAATGAATGTTGGAGTAAGAGAAGCAGTTACCTGTCCCGCACAGCGAAGTCTTTCTGCTGCTCCAGGGCATGGACGAACGTGATCAGGAAGTGTTTGTTATTGAGGAGAGTGGAGAACAGAGTGATGCCCTCTTCTATGTTAGGTCTTGTTGTGTTGGTGGCCTGATGACAGAGGGGGAGATTAAACAGTTATGTCTCTACATGACTTCATCTTAACTGGATTACACACCTGCTGCGTCCTCCCTAATCTACTTCACCACCTCTCATCTCGAGTGACCCATCTACTGAACGCTTCATCTTCCTATCACATCTCCTCCCTCTGCACCTTCAGGCACCTCGCACTCTGGTTTTCTCCACAGTGTGTCCTGCTCTAGTCTCTTACTGTGTGTGATTGTCTCTAAATGTGCCGAGTCGACTTAATGAGTATGGCCTATCTATGAGTGCGTCTAAAGCAGCAGTGTGATGAAGTCTTCCCTCTGGACTGCAGCCATATGGTGTGGTTTGCAGCCTGACAGAAGGAGAACAGGGGTGTCCATTAAGATAAATGCCCGCCTATGAGATTTATTTGCTGTGACCTGGAAAACACTTCCTGGGAAGACAATGTGGATCCAAGGCACTTCATCACTGTTAGACAGGCTCCCCCGGCTGCCGACCCAAAACTAGCACTGCAATCTTTACTTTCTCTCGTTGTAATGTGCGCATGCATGTGCTTTCACATTCAGCACACATTCACACAAATGTGTGTGAAAATACACGCCTCCTCTCCCACCCTCTTTATAACTCTTACTCTCGTCCATCCTTACGCACACACAAACACACACGCACACCAACCCCTAAAGATAGATTTCAATAAAAAAAGCATACTGTGCATTTTTCCACAGGTTTGGGAAGTGTGTCTACAACCTGCCAGCAACTTAAAGGGCAGTGTGTTCTCTAACAGGCTAAAATTTGTGTCTACCTCACTTAAAATCACTGAATGACATGCATGCATATATGGGCTCACACAGATAGTACACTGACATAATACACACATACACACACACTTTAACAACCACAGAAAGGTAAAAAAAAAAAAAAAAAAAAAAAAAAGAA
>VUQJ01015932.1:2899-16943 GCA_015108635.1 Andinoacara biseriatus | reverse complement strand
TGCTTCTCCTCAAGCTTGCGGCCCTCACTCCTACTCCTATCGCTTCCTCCCTCCATTTTTCTTTCTCTATCCGTCCCCCCCATCTCCACACAATAAATCTGGGTGCTCAGACGCGGTGTGGCCTTCACGCTGCTTTGGTCTAATGCCCTAGACACACACACACACACACACACACACACGCATACACACAACCAAACACAAACACACAAAGGTCTCGCTCCTATAGGGTAGACGCAGCAGAGGCAATGTGGTCACTCAGTGTGTCTGTCTGTGACTGATCATTTGGCAGAGACTATGTTTTATGAGTCACGCTTACTAGGCACAAATCTGTCAACTGTTGTATCTTCTTCGCACTTCAGACTAGAAATCCTCTAAAACAAATATCTTTTTTTGCACGCAAGCGCACACAAACGCAGATATACACAAACAAGCAAAAATATGTGGTTAATGTTTCACACAAGCTCTTTTTTGTTAGTCGCTGGTCTAAGTGACTTTGATAACAAAGTTTGTACTGCAGTGTGTGTGTGTGTGTGTGTGTGTATGTGTGTTGTTGTTGTTGTCCTTATAAACACACCTTTACGAATCTCCTCTCTGATCTGGGACTCCATCTCCTCCATTTGGAGGAGCGTTTTCTGCCAGTAGCGTTCTGCCCTTCGGCTCTTCGTGCAGTACACTACCAGAGCTGAGAAAAACACAAAAGAGTGAGAAAAATACAGTGCAATTAATTTACAAAACAACTGCTGTTATCACACACTGTCAACTTCCTGGAAATAATAAGAGGGTCAAAATGTGGCTAAGAGATTTAGAATTTCTGGAATTATTTTCATGTTTTTTCAGCTTTTTGAGGGAGCCTGTGCGCATGTTTGTCACTGTGAGAACATGGAATGTAAAAATGATGGACATTTTTGAATGTCTAAATAAAATTTGCGCACAAATACTTCAACATTTTTGTCACACCCACAAAGTTTGGCAAGAAAGGAAAGGAGTTTTTTGTTTTTTTTTAAATATCTGAGAACAGATTTATACCAGGAAACTGTGTGAAAATCCACACTAACACCTATTTTCACCCATACACCTGCCCCACAGACACACTCAAAGATTACAGTGCATGCACGCACAAGCGCACAGACGGAGCAGACAGCGAGAGGAACAGTGTGGGCTTTGTGCACCGGATACTAAAGAGGAATGAAGGGGAGGCGCGAGAATCTATGACCCCAAATTCATTTTATCTATTTCCCATCTGGAGCACCCATTTCTATAACAGGCATACATCCATCATGTTCTGGTAAGCATGTGTACGCAACCTACCCACAGTGCACAGCAGCAATAGCACACAGCACACTACGATGGATACCACGATGGCCAGCTCGCTGCCGCCGAGCTGCACTTTGGCAATTGCATGTCGAAAGTTCCCCACTTGCACCTAGAAAGAAAAGGGAAATGACAGATGAAACTGGGTCAAACTCCTTCAAGAGCTGCCTCCACTATTGTTCTGTTTCATGTTTCCTCTTCTTCTCTTTCTTTCTATAGATCGAGTAGTGTGATTGTCAACCATCTCATCATGTCCTACATATATTTTTGCTTTCTTAGAAGCTTATTTTATATATTGATATAAAACATTAAATTCAGAACAAAGAACTTTCAACTCATAATTACTGCAAATAAAAATCTACCCCCAAAAGCCACCTGTTCTATAATTAGCAGACAACATGTGCATTTTAATATAGCACTTAAATCATCCCATCCCCCTCTCACTACTCGAGGAAGTTCATGAAAATGCCCCAGCTGTAAGATCTTTCGAGTCAGCTGCTGGTTAGATGTTGTAACATGCCAACTCTAGAGCCGTGCAAACATGTTGAAAGCCTAGCAGATGTACTTTGAGTAGTCTGAAGATGAGTAAATGATGTATAAAGCTAATTATAGCAGTCAAAATGAGATAAAGTAAAGGAACTGTCTAAATTGGTTTCATTCTAGCCAATCTTCCTGGATACTTGGCTGCTAAAACAACGGTTGGGGTCAAATTGCTGTCCCTTTTCTTAAATATCCCGAACTACACTGTAAGCCAGTAAGGTAATATTTGAGGCAAAAGACAAAGATAAAAGCAAAGGGAGTCAGAATACACAGGAGTAATGAGCAGTAGATGCATTAAAACTTTTCAGAGTGAAAACGTTTGCAATACCACAGAAGCAGTTCTTAATGGGAACACAAGTTGCAGCACACATGCACAAGCACATCATTTTTTTTTTAACAGGCACAGGTGCAGATATGCAGAAAAAAATTACACACTGTAGATTTTGAAAAATGGTCTCTCGCTGCAATGAGCTAGAGGAGTCACCCAGTTCAGTCTAACCCAGATGTGACAAGAAAAGAACTTTCACTTCTGCCTTCTGATTAGTCAGCAGGGTCTCTCTGGTCCCTGCTCACATCATTCCCGCTCCTTCCCCAATCTGAACATATTTCATAAAAAAAGACGGAGATAAAAAAGCCTCCAATCCTCAGACCAAATCCTTCTTACAGTGGTCTTACTCTAACGGGGAGAAGCTGGCTCACTGGGTTCCCTCATTTTCACATTCCCTCTTACGCTTTCTGTTCCAGACACTTATTTACTCAGACCAGCAAGAGAAGGCCTTCTTTCAGAGGTTGCAACAGCCAGGCCTGGTGTAATGGAGGGGAAAATGCCATTGTTCCATGTTCCTGTTTCACTTGGGGTACAAAAACACTGCTTCCCCACATCGACTTCTGCAGCACTTCAGAGCCAAGCACAACACAGGCGTGCAAAAATAGATCTTCCACCAAAAGTAAGTGAAGAAACACAAATGGCCATAAGCTATGTGTCAGCCCAACATGTATGCATTTATTCAAATGTGCCAGCACAAAGGAAAATATACTTGCACTCTGTATTTATGACCCTGTCAAATCCACACGCAAATCATCCTCACTGCTCATGTGCACGCAGCCCACCCATTTGTGTTATGACATCTCAGCTGACCCTTGCCCTGACTTTATGTGTTTGCTAATTGCCCGTGTTTATTCTGAGACATCCTGAGAGACAGATGGGGTTGGAGGTTTGCTTGAGCAAGCCACAGGTACACAAGGAGAGAGACAGAGAAGGAAGGAGGGGGCGAGCTTTACTTCTATTTTTGTGTCAAAGTGGGGAAATGCTTCTTACAGTTCACCCCAACTGCAGCAGAGAGAGACTAACATATGTTTTCTGAGCTATTTCAGCAAACCACTCACAGTTTGGCTCATATTTAAATATAGATGAATGCTTTCCCCCTTAATAGAGCCCTATCAAAACAGACCAGAACAGATATCTACAGATGGGGAAGAGAGATGGGTGGAGGAAAGAGAGGGTCTGGCTTTATCAAGACTGCTCAGGGCTTAGCAACATCTTGATTAGGGCATTTAATGGAGAATGAACAAACCAGGAAACAAAACAAAGACTCAAGTGAAGAGTGAGATCATCGCTGACTCCGAAGATTTTGGTATCAGTGTGAGCAGATAGTGTCTGTGCAATAGATGATAGAGGAACTGTTAAAAGATGAAAGACATGAACAACAATTGGCAAACACACCTCTATTTGTTGTGGCACTGTGGCACAGAGTGATGGCTAAACACCCCCAACTGACTTCATTCATGATGGAATGTAGAGAGACTACAAACCATTTATAATGCATGTACAGTGGCACACAGACACATGACTTACAGAGCATGGATTCAGTTTTTTGCAGAAAAAAAATCTCTTTTAGTCAACATTACAGGTGGTACAGATTCTGAGTAAATGCTTGGCTTGAATACTGTGTTGGGTGAAACTGTTCCAGCCAGTACTATTTTCAACACAAGACTGGATGTACATTTGTATTTTATTGTTTGTTTATTTTTTACAAGCTTTAATACTTACAGTGACAGGAAGCTCCCGTTCGCTGGAGCTGGATAGTCCCTTGATAGTGCAGTGGAACAGCTGGTCATTATGAAAGGTGATGTTGCAGGGATAGGAGCCAATCATCACTGAGTATTCCTCTGGCATCAACTCCAGACCGCTCGGTACTTTCTGTGCCAGAAACGAATAAAAACAGCCATCAGTAGGTCAGGGGTGAGATAGCAGAGGGGCCTACATCGAAAAAGCACAGATAACATTCACAAAGAGATTTACCCCACACATACGTGCAGACGCGCAGGCATTTTTGTGTGCACGTACAGAAACTGAGCCATGGCAGGCCCGTCATGCAGCTGTCATAAAGAGAAAGGCGAGAAACTCATCCACTTTGGGCTAGAGTTCAGCTTGATGCAGCAAACATTCCCGCTCCATTTCTCACATGGCCAGAAAAGTTTCTACAAACAAACCCGGTCATCCTTGTCTGAGCCCAAAATAACATTCTCAGGGCCTTTACAGAAGCCTTTTGAAATAAGATGCACGGACAATGTTTTTCAATCAGTCTAACTCTGTCCCGCTTCCATCCAATTCTGGAATTTCACAGCTTAAAGAGAGGCTGATTTTTCACATGAAATTTGACTTAAATCACTCATGAGGTGTGGCAATCAGCTTATTAAAAAAGTAGCACAATATCTTCTGAGAATCTAGAGGGAGGCTTGCCAAATTCTTTAAAAAGAATGATTCCATTATTCCTTCTTCTTCTTTTGGCTTCAGGGGTTGCCACAGGAGTTTACCTGCCTCCATCTCACCCTATCCCTAACATACACCTCTGTCACCCCAACCCTCTGCAAGTCCTCCTTCACTACATCCATCCTTTTTCGGTGGTCTTCCCCTTTTCAAGCTTCTTATCAAGCCTAGTTGCCTGTTCGAGGTTCAGACAGCACAGTGCCTCAATGGTTAGTACTTTTACTTCAGGTTCAAACCGGGGTGGGATTCTTCAGTGGGTTCTCCCTGTGGTTTGTTTTTTCGCACCATCGAAAACATACTGGGTCAGTGCCGCCTATCATGGCCCAGAACATTTGTGCAAAAGAAAGTGTTAATTTCAAGAGTTTTACTTCTTGATTAATTAAGGTTTAATAAGTACTGTATAAAAGTATCAATATACAACATTTCTATACCATTATATAGTTTGTCTATTCAGGAACACAGAAATGTCGGTACAAAAAGACCTGGCAGGAAACATAAAGGGACAGACGATCAAACAGGCTGTAAACGGTCTAGCTATGCTACTTCAAGCACTTTATTGGAAGGTAGAAATCCAATCAGGAAGTCAGTCTGTAAACTTGCTACCCCTTGTGTTTTTTTAAATTGTAACTGTAATTAATTTGTTATGTACAGTGTTATTATTACTAATCAGCAAAATGGACAGACCTACGAACACATGAGCCTTCTTGTATGAAATGGCAATTTCCCCTCAATTTAAGAATGACAAATGAGGAAGTATGTGTGTGTTTATCCCCACTGTGCTTCCTTGTTTTGATTACACCCTTAGGACACTGTCCTGTCCCCACTGCAGGATGCAGCCCCCTGAGCCTCTGTCAACAAATGCTTCCTTAAACAGACGCAGTATATACACATCATACATAAATACAAAAAAAGCATGATGCTATCACGCCAATATGTTTGAGCATATTCTAAGAAATAGATTTTATAACACCAATTTGCATAAGATTTTCACACGGAAACTAAGAGAAAAGACCAAAACAATGGATTCTACGGGCCGAAACAGGATGAAGGATAACAAAACCCACCCACATTCCAGCTCAGGTTCTTAATATAGGCTGGCTGGCTGGCTAACAAGCTCCCTATTAAACAAACACATTTCTCTTCAGCCTCTCTCACCCTTTCAGGTCCACCACAAGTGGAATCCACCTTCCTAAATAAAACAGGAAACTGCAAATGAGTCGTCCATGTAGACAGGCTGATGCTGGCATACACGGACACACAAAGAGGAAGCGGCATCATTTTCAAACTTTCCTGTCTGTGCTTTTAGTATGTGCATTTTTTTTACTGCATCACATCCAGCAACCCTCTAGGGTGATGAATTCATGCAGACAA
Source organism: Andinoacara biseriatus (assembly GCA_015108635.1). NCBI lineage: Eukaryota > Metazoa > Chordata > Actinopteri > Cichliformes > Cichlidae > Andinoacara > Andinoacara biseriatus. The sequence goes on along the minus strand of VUQJ01015932.1, from coordinate 10,951 downwards.
GTGCTTAGATCAGCCAGAATGTAGAACATGGGACCTCCAACTAAAACAAAGCACCCTCCTCCCCCTTAGACCTGCAACATTAGAAGTCAACAAATTACAGAGGACGGAGGCTTTGAAGTGTTTTATGTGCCTCTGGTTTATGTGAATATGAATAAAGAAACAGTCAGCTCCGTCAGGTTTACAACAGTGATGCTTTTGAAACTGCAAAACAAACCAAGGAACTGCCGTGCTAGAAGTCTGGGCATCATTCAGTAGACCAACGCAAAAGTGAAGCATGAATATGATTCAGCAGAGTCACTCACATTGATGATGAGCGTCAGTGGCTCCCCTGAATGGTGTTTAATCAGCTTCTCCTTGTTGGCAGTGAAAAACTGAGGATCCTCCACATATTCCAAGAAGAATTGACCTATATGAGTGTTCCCCTCTTCTTCCTCATTGCTATCAGACGAGGAATGCCTGCCATCCTTGTAGAGGACTCCATTCAGAAAAAACTGCACTGAGGTCTTATGAGACTGGCTGGACGATGGAGAGCGGCAGATAATCATGGAAGAGGTGATCACTTCACACTGCTGTCGAAGGACCTGGGAAGACTACAATGATTGCATGTTCAGAGACAGGACTTACTTTGCACTAATAATTTGCATTTTTTTAAATCTTTTCACTCTGCACATTTATGATGAAATCACATGGAAAAACAGTTATTTTGTTCTAATGAATGACAAATTCCCACACACCTGACTGAAAGTGTCTTATCAAGCAAAAAATTAGGAAATAATTAGCATACTAACCGAATCTGCAGTCTCCAACACCTGCATGGTGACAGTCTGCACCAGATCAAAACTCTGGCCTGTCACTGTGATGAACCTGCCACCACTGCAACACACACACACACACACAACAGAGTCTCAGCTGCACATCTCAGCTGCCACAAAAAAATGTGTCAAATTCATACTGACATGCAAATACTTTGGGACACTGCTCAAACATGAGAGAGAAACAGGACAAGATAATAAAGCACACCAGTTTGAATGCTCTGAAAAGCCTCAGATGTAATCAAAGACATGCCACTGCCCTGTCACACTCAAGCTGTGCAATTTAGAGCACAATAGGAAGAAGGCACAGAGGAAAATATAACAGTAATGACTGGGAATGTGAGGGGAACTCCAAAGTATTCCATCTGGAGCGTTTTAATCCTTATGATATGTGTGGCAGTATACCTACCTGAGGAAGCTCTTTTGGGGGTGGATGGAGCCAATAATGGGGTTCTTCTCATAGGTGTATGTGGTGCTAAGCTTTGCACCCTGACAGGAATTGCCCTCAAACTCCACACACACTGTCACTGGGTCAGTGTGTGCCTGCAAGGCTGGAGGCATGATGCATTCAATTGTTTGATCTGTTTTCCTAAAAAAAAAAAGACAAAGAAAGAAAGAAAAGAAAAAAAAGGTAAACATTGTAACCACGCAACTTGCAATGTCTACAACAGTTTTATCCCTTAAAATGTTTCCAGTTACGACTGAAGTTATGTTTACTGCAGCTTGGCAGACCTACACAGAAGTCAACTATTTTGGAAAGCATTACAGATACAGGTAGAGTGCATGCTTCAGAAAGCCATCCAGCCTGAATACTTAATTACTGTGTACCTGCATTTGGTATCATCCATATAAAAGAGTGCTATTAATATGGGCAAAGCAAAGAAAGCTATTCAAATCCTTTGTAGTTTAATGGTAAGTATTCAAAGTCACAGAAACTTTGTAGCCAATTGAAATTTGACCTGCTTAACGTAAGTTGCAGGACCTGCTTAGCAAAAGGTGTACTTACTTTGTGATGTCGCATTCCAGTGTGTTGTTGACCTTGACTCTAACCTGGGAGCCAATGTCCAGGTGTTCCCCATTAATGGTCACTCTGGTTCCTCCAGCTTGAGAGCCCCTGCCCGGCTCCATGTACTGCAACTCTGGGAACTGTATGCAGAGGAGACATACAGCAAATTACTAACAAGACATCAGATTTATCAGTAGAAATCTGACAGCTTCTGTCACTGGAAAAGACAAGCTTACTAAAAACTGTGTTTGTGCTCTATGATGCCTTTCTTGACAACAAATAAAATCTTTCCTTATCCTTTGAGGTTTAAATATCACGTCTTTACAGATGGGATGAGACAGCTGCTGACTATAACAATAAATTAGTGAGGAAAACTGTGAAGACAGCCCACGCTGCAGTATGTTAAAGTGCTGCTGAAGCCAACAGGCATTTAGGCCCAAGTAGCAGGACAGCTGTACTGTGGGTAAGAAGCAATAATGTTCATGCACACATAATCATACATACACAAGAGCACCTACACACAAATAAAAAGCCTCCTTGGGCAAAGATGAATATCCCTGTCCAGCTCTGCAGCTACCAGCATCAGCATTCCTGCTCTTTTCAAACTTTCTATCCCTGCCATGAACCTCGCCTCCAGGGAAGCCTCTTATCCTCACTGACAGGATTCACTTCCTCAGTGCACAGGGATGGAGCAGACCTATTGTGCGTTTTTGTTTGGGGGGGGGGGGGGGGGGGGGGGGGGGGGTTTGGGGGGGGGGGGGCGTAAGGAGGCAGATGTTTCCGTCAAGAGGTTTGAGGAAGGAGATGCAGTAGAGGCACATATCCTGTCTCCAAAACCGCTTCCCCTTTCTCTCACATCTTCTCCTCAACAGCCTGCAGTAAAATACCCCCTGACACTGACCAGCTCAAAGATGCATAAGGAAGCTCGGGGAGGAGTTCCCACAACAGTCCTTGTTGTGTTTGATGTTCAAGAGTTTCTTCATACATACGTATCAAGAAGGGTTTCAAGACTGGGATGAGTTCTCTGCGGGATGACTCACGTCAGAGCTGCTCTTAGACGCTACAGAAATGACAGGCTTTTCCAGCACTGAATTACAAACAAACAAAAAAACCCTCTTTGTCTATAAACAAAGAGAAACAAATGACTTACATGGGTATTTCCACTGGGTGAATACTCTTAAGAGTCTGGGAGACTGTGTGGGTTGAGGTTAATTAACACAATGCTGGCCAGTTCGCCTTGTCCGGTGATGAATTCAGAGCAAAGGGACATTCCAACAATCACCATATTTGTTTTTTCTGGCATTCAATGCTGAACGACAACGATGCTTCGCTTACAGCTCGTATGGATGTTTGAAGATTCCCACACACTAGCATTCCTCTGAATCATAAAACGCATCTGTTAACACTTAACTGACACACATGGGGAGGCTTTCCCAGTGGGGAATGAGCAAAAAAGAGCATAGATGAAAAATGTGGAGGAAGAGACAGATAGAACAGAAAGCAAAAACCAGCAGGAGGGTGAATGTCTGGAGAATACTCACTAAATATGAGAAGCTCTCCTTTGACTTCCCCATCCCACTCTGCGCCACATCCACTTGGACAATATCAGTCCTGTTATCTGCAGCCCTCCCAGTGACACACACCAGCCTGGGGACAAAACACCACAATGGAGGATCAGTTAATAAAAGAGAACAATATGAATAACAAGCCAAAAAAAAAAATGACATGCACATTTTTAAATCAATAAACTAATTTTAAAAAGAAGTTGCTCAACTTAAATTGCAAGTGAGGGAAACCAATATAAAAATGAGAAAGGAGATCTTGATCTGCTAAACAAAGACACATAATTAATCTTGGAGAATGGTGTTATGAACTAATTCATCAATGCCGATTGCATTTACATATGGAATCCAATAAAGCCCTGAGATACCAGATATTAGGAGAAGTAAAGTTCAAAGCTCCTCAGACCAGATGTGTCTAAGCACAGAGGAGATTAAGAAGCTGCTGTGGCTTGTACTCTTGCCTCTTGGCTGTGATTAAACCCTGTGTCATTGGTGCTCGCTCTACTGAGACGTCTCATATTAATGACACAAGGTCTCTGTACCAAAGCACAGAGACCTACTGTTCTGGGACCTCACAGGGATAAATACACCAAGGCGGGGAACACAACCTTTATCGCCTCACATGATCTCCTTCCAGCTTGACACCCTGTCGGTTTATTTAGTCAGGTGCCTGCTGCTACAGTGGTTATAAATTCTCAGCTAGTGATTGGATGATTGACAGAGGAGTCCCACGGAATTTACATAAGCGGAGGAGCTGCTCGTCACGTAGGAGGACCTGGCATGACATACGGTAAGATGTGGCTAGGCTGGGTGGGTCTAGGCTTGGCTGAGGTCAAGCTGTCAGGGCTTTCTAAATATCAGGCCTTATCCAAGTGAAATGCATTCTGTTTTCATCTAATTTAAGCCCAGACCCTCAGCAGTATTTAATAACCCTAATTAAAACATGATTTATTATTTTTCATATGCCAGAATAGATGTTAAAAGGAAACTAAAATAACCTGCAGTACCAGCCATCTGTTGATAGCAGGGTCTGCATTCCTGCTCATTAATTACAGAAGCATCAGGTAAAGAATGCCATTATACTCAAATTACACTCCTGTCATTTATGTGGCATGAGGGCAGACATGCACCTGTCTGAGGAAAATGCATCACTTCACATGCTCTAATTTAGAGAAGAAAGAAAAACAAGGACAAACAAAATGAAACATGACTATTCACAGGATCAAGCCTGAGGGAAATAAGAGAAATTGGAGCCTGAATCAGCCTGAACTTGCAGGGTAGCTTCAGGCTGGGAACTAAACTGTTATCAAAACAATACATCATATTATATGATGTTTGCTATTGAACCATAATGTTGAGGATAATTCTGTGCAGCAAAGACACAAAGTCATTATTTCCTGTGGAGTACAAGACAAAGGGCTTTCTCAGCAGATAGAAGCTCAAGCTAGAACTCAAACTCGGTGTGTCTCATGGTTTAAGGAAAGAACTTAGAAATCTTTCTCATGACCACATAAACCAAAGTATTAAAGTATGATGGACACCCAGAGAAAATGTGACCTGGAAATATTTGATGCAGCATGTTAGAAAACAGCAGATCATAATGAAAAAGGTCACCACATGTCCAAGGTTATTTTGTTACTGCAGTCAAATCTATAATATATACACACTAAATATTCTTCTTCCGTCGGCTGCCCCCTTTAAGGGTCATCACAGCGCATCATCTGCCTCCATCTCACCCTATCCCTAGCATCCCTCTACCCGCATCCTTCTTCACTATATCCATGAATCTTCTCTGTGGTCTTCCTCTTTTCATCCTGCCCAAAAACTCCATCTTCAACATCCTCTGTCCAATATATCCTCTATCGCTCCTCTGCACATGTCCAAACCATCTCAGCCTTGCTTCTCTAACTTTGTCGCCAAACCGCTCAACCTGAGCCGTCCCTCTGATATACTCATTTCTAATCCTGCCCATCCTGGTCACTTCCAATGAAAATCTTCAGCTCAGCCGCCTGTTTTTTTTTTTGTTTGTTTTTTTGCCCGCGCCACTGTCTCTGAATCATGCATATTGGCAGGACTCACTATAGTCTTCCCTTTCACTCTTGTCCATTGCTTTGGATCCTCTCACTAAACAAACTATATAATATATTCACTGTACACCGATAAAACACTGTAAAACCACCCCCACAAACGCTTCACATTAGAGAAGCTGGAGTCAGAAAAAGGTTGCCATTTTTGTTTACAAAAAAATTACTTAAACAATTAAACAAATTATCAAAACAGATGTTGAATAATTTCCTGTTGATTGACTATGAAGCTCCACTCGAAGAATAACAATAACTTCTCATGGCATAATTAAATTTCCACCAATTAACTCAGATGAATTATTTTTAATCTTCTGCTAAATTACACTCTTGCCAGTTATGAGACAATTAACTTCTTAGCGCTACTGTGGCAGCAGTGACAATACTTGCTATATATCCAATGGTGCCAAGTCAAACAGCACAAAAGAAAACTATGCAGCCTCCCGCATGCACAATACATGTTGTAACACTCCCATGTTTAATTTTTAGATATGTACCAACGTGTCCAGTGTACCAACGCTATGCAATCAGATATAAAAACATAGAAGTAGACTTTTGCAAGATAGGCAGATATTGTGGCGTGTGCATGAGGGTGTGTGCTGAGCGTGATGTTGATGCGGTGTGATCCCAGTCAAAGGACAGGCAGACTCCCTGCAGGAGCACACAGAGCCAGAGCTGACTCCTGCTCCACATTCCAGCATTTCCCCACTGTGGCGATATCACAGTTTGGAGGGCAACATTTGGTCTAGTACTGAGATGTCTCTAATCATTTCCCTCGAGTGGCTGCAGAATCGTCAACAATTAAGTCTGTATGTGTCTGGATACAAGTGTTTTCTGGGCCCAAGCTAAATGGACGTAGTGAAGGCCACTCAAGGCTCGGATGAAAATGATGAAAACGGAGGGCAGCATGGAGGATCTGGGCCAAACATCAAGTGAAGCACTCCAGTAAATGAGGTGTGCTTAGACTGACTGTGCCATTAATTAACATGTTGACACCGGGTGAGAAGAGCATAGCCTCTCCAGTGCTGCACATTTTCCTTTTGGCACACAGATGTGAACTTTCACCTTTCAGCACACGGGCAGACACCTGTCTCAACAGTCATGGTAAATGGGGTCACATGGACAGGTGTGTGGATGCTGATGAGTGTGTATAGCAAAAGCCATACTGATGGCTGGCCAGGTCTTATGAATGAGGGTATTTGAAGCAGAACTTGATGCTTCAGGGGTGTGGCATGAATAGATTTACATTCTGCCTCAAAATTAAGTTGTGAATATGATAAAATAGGATCAAATCTAATCAATCACCAGAGGTCCCCACAGGGATAGAAGTTGAAAAATGTAGGGTTTCTCATGCGTGTGTGTGTGTGTGTGTGTGTGTGTGTATGATTCAAATGTGCTGACACTGTCAGCCACACTGATGTGTTATGATTTGTCAGTGCCACTTCCAGCAACGAGGATGTGCTGTCACAACAACCAGCCCTGGGAGCCAATGAGGAATGACAACATGGGATGAGCTCACCCCAGAGTGAAATGTGATTCGTTGTTTTGTAGATGTGTGGTTTGGGGGAATGTGTCAGGCAGTTGGAGTGACAGGTAAGACCCGCAGGTCACCCTAGAACTGGTCTTAATACAATGATTGGCTTCAGTGGAGCAAGACCAGATAAACAGCTCCATTCAAGGAACATTAGAGATACTGAATGAAAGTTTGGATGTAATTGTAGAGTTACTGACTTTCACTGAGTTCTGCTGGAGTCAGAACTCAGTGTCTCCATGGTGACAATGTGACGGTCCCTGAGCTATGGAGGGGTGGTGATGGAACCATTTAAAATGAGAAGTGTGCTGCATAATAATATTTGTGAAAATTAGCCTCATGAATACATGAAAACTGAAGCACACATGGACAGTTGGTATTTTAATTTCATGATTGGTGGACCTGTTTGAGGCAGATGTGATCTGTGATGGTGATTAACAAGAGGGAGTTTAGTAACTGGCCCCTCTTGGGTTGTGTTCAGATAAAAGTTGGTCAAGTACAAACTGAAAAGTATGGGTTTCCTCTGCTGCCTTTGATTATCTATTTCAGTTTCTTTCCCTTGAAGCAAATAATAGACTATTTTCCACCTTACATCCTAGATGTGTGATCGAGGGTTATCTGGCCTGGGATCAAAAGCTTTCAATTTGCTTTTGGCATGTATATAATGAATGCATCTCGAACACAATTTCATATGTTGCAGCTAATCTGTGGCCATGTCCTCAACAAATAATGCAGCAAAGACCTGACATGAGACCTGAGAGATATATCTGGTCCTTCAGTTGATCCATCTATTGTTTGCTGAAGCTTCATCAGAAATAGCCTCGGTGGTTGGCTGAGTTGTCTGGCTGTCTAGAAGCCATTTTTAAAAAAGGGGAAAAAGGAGTAAAGGCTGAGTTTTGCCAAATTACACAAGAACTGAAAATCAGTGGCAACAGGTCTGATTGAGTGATGAATCCAAATTTGAAATTTGAAGCCTATGCTGGCTGACACAGGGTGAGAGGCAGGGTGCACCCTGGCCAATTTATCACAGGGACAGACAACCATTCACACCTACTGTCAA
>VUQJ01015929.1:2604-13115 GCA_015108635.1 Andinoacara biseriatus | reverse complement strand
TTACTGTTGGTATAATGTTCTTTTTCTGAAATGCAGTGTTCCTTTTACGCCAGATGTAATGGGACACACACCTTCCAAAGAGTTCCACTTTTGTCTCATCGGTCCACAGAATGTTGTCCCAAAAGTCTTGGGGGTCATCGAGATGCGTTTTGGAAAAATTGAGACGAGCTTTAATGTTCTTTTTGCTCAGCAGTGGTTTTCTTCTTGGAACTCTGCCATGCAGGCCATTTTTGCTCAGTCTTTTTCTGATGGTGGAGGCATGAACGCTGACCTTAACTGAGGCAAGTGAGGCCTGCAGTTCTTTGGACGTTGTTGTGGGGTCTTTTGTGACCTCTTGGATGAGTCGTCGCTGCGCTCTTGGGGTAATTTTGGGCGGCCGGCCACTCCTGGGAAGGTTCACCACTGTTCCATGTCTTTGCCATTTGTGGATAATGGCTCTCACTGTGGTTCGCTGGATTCCCAAAGCTTTGGAAATGGCTTTATAACCCTTTCCAGACTGATAGATCTCAATTACTTTCTTTCTCAATTGCTCCTGAATTTCTTTGGATCTCGGCATGATGTGTGGCTTTCAAGGATCTTCTGGTGGACCTTACTGTGTCAGGCAGCTCCTATTGAAGTGATGTCTTGATTGGGAACAGGTGTGGCAATAATCAGGCCTGGGTGTGGCTAGGGAAATTGAACTCAGGTGTGAAAAACCACAGTTATAGTATGTTTTAACAAGGGGGGCAATCACTTTTTCACACAGGGCCATGATGGTTTGGATTTTTTTTCACCTTTACTAATAAACACCTTCATTTACAACTTGCATTTTGTGTTTACTTGTGTTGTCCTTGACTATTGTTTAAATTGGTTTGATGTTCCGAAACACTTAAGTGTGACAAACATGCAAAAAAACAGGAAATGAGGAAGGGGGCAAACACTTTTTCACACCACTGTATAAGCCACGCCCCCCACTTGGTGTTGCTTTGTAATCTTCTGATTTTGGCGCATTGTTAGTAAATAGGATTCTATGGTGACATATCTTTGGCTTTTGGACTTGTTTTCCCCTTGTGAAAATTGCCTCTTAAGGCTGAATATTACTAAAAAGCCTTGTTGTGTGAGTTTATCTGTCAGTGAGCAAAACTTTATGCCTTGATTTTTCTGGTTGTGTGTATAAATTGTCCAGTTTTTGTGTTTTGGCGTATCATAAACCAGCAGCCATGATTTGAGACTGAAAAATTCCTTTTTTGCTCAGAATAAGAATTTCATTACTTTTTTGAGTATTTCCAGGTTTTCATATAAATAAGACTGTCATGTTGTGTCATGTTGTGTCATGTTGTAAACTGCTCGTAGGACTGTTTTGCTTGTTCTCCCCCCTATTGTTTACTATATAATTTATTTTTGAAAATTTATTGACAGCCATAAAATATTTTCAGACTTTTTGACCAAAATGTTCCCTAAAGCAACTTCTGTTCTCATAACATGCATTTCCAACCTTTTCCTGTCTGTAGGATTTCATTAACCAGTTGCTGACCATGGAGACGGTCATCACCCAAGCTCGTTCGCTCAAGGCCAAGTTTTCCACCAGCGAGGACGACAGTGGAGAGGCTACAGATGAGCTGAAGAAGTAAGTTAGAGTTTGAGCTGCCGTGTGGTCACACAGTGGCCAGAAGACATTTGAGAGCGGTGGAGGTGGTCTCTGCCTGGGTAGAAGATTACTTTCTCACTACATGCAGTGTGTCTGATAGCTCTTCACCACCAGTGTTTTGGTTTGTGTATGTGGGAATATTTCCTTAAACATTTCAGTGCAAGGCAGTTATTTAATGTTTTTGCTTCAGGTTTGTGAGCTCTGTGCTGGAAGAACCAGAGGTGGTGGTGACTGGAGGAGGCCAGGGCCCGGCTGGCAGCATAATTCACAGATTGTTCATCAATGCTCAGAGGGTAAGTAATCTCTTGCTCTCTGCCTCATCTACCATCCTTCTCCTTGTCTTTCCAGTGTCTTGCTGCCAGTTTCATGTATACAAGGAATTATGTACAGTACCAGTCAAATGTTTGGACCGGTACTGTATATGGCACTAGTGTACTTTTAGAGATGCGCCAATCAACTGCATACTCAAGAGATTTCAGCAATAAAAATAAGGCAGGTGCCCCAGTCCTAGAACAAAATTAGCACTGTTTTTTATGTGTTTATGGTAATCGTCAGTAAGCTCACAAAAACCAGAGAAATATGCTGTGCCATTGTACTGCATGCATGATATCTGAAACATGAAATTCCTGCTGAAAACACAGACAATAAAAGCAAAGTACATGCAGGATAATTGTTGTTTTGCAGTATCTGTAATTGTAGAGTAGTTTCCATATGACGTTGCCAAGTCTCTCAGCAGTGGAGCACATCTCCATCCTGTCTTTGCTTTTTGTGCAGGAACACCTATTAATGTGCATGTGTGAGAAAATATGTCTGCAGTGTGAACAGTGTCGTAAAATCAGTGGTTTGATCCGCGGCTCCTTCAGTCTGTGTCAAAGTGTCCTTGGGCAAGATTCTGAATCCCCTGAAGTCTCCAGAGCTTCTATTGAACACGAGTGTGTGTCTAAGAGATAAACTACTTTCAGCTGCTCTCTAATTGACAAGGGGTCCCCACAGCAGGTAGTGCCGTATGGTTGATTAGGCAGATTTTTATGCCAGGTGCCCTTTCTGACAAAACACCAAAGGGATTTGTGTCTCCTTTTGGAATCGAACGTCCAGGAATCGAACCTGGAACCTTTTGCTTGTTAAGCGTGTATGTAAAACACTACACTATGGATACAGTTCATACAGTTAAGTGCTTGAAAGGGTGAATGACATTTGTAATATAGACGCTCACTAAGAGTAGAAAAAAATCTATAAAAATGTATACATATAAATATTAGTCCATTTAACATAAAAATATGTTTCATTTTCATTTGAAAAATGTATTTATGTACTGCAGAATTGTTAGTTGTTTCTGACATCTCTTAAAAATCCTGTAATTTTGTCTAAAACATCTTTCCCAACCTCCCACATATTGTTTCTGCCTGGAATCAGCACATCTGCATTTGCTTCAGGTGACGGTCCTGCACTCTTCTCATGTTAGTTAAATAACATTCGAATGTCTTAATTTGACATTGAGACCATCAGTATTCTGTGGTTACTACATGCTGTTTGTGCCGTTATCATGACAAAATCTGTGTGAAAGATTGTTTGCAGCCCATTTCTGACTTTGTTCACTTGGATTCATTTCAATTCAGATTTTTTTATATAGCACTAAATCAGTCACCTCAAGGCACTTTATACAGTAAAGATCCTGCATTATTATAGTAATTTTAATGTTGTTTAGCCCACAACAATCACATGACCCCCTATGAGCAAGCACTTGGCGACACTGGGAAGGAAAAACTCCCTTTTAACAGGAAGAAACCTCCAGTAGAACCAGGCTCAGGGAGGGACTGTGGAGGATTGTGGAGTGAGGGGAAAGAGAAAAGAAGACTGACCCAGGGATGATTCGGGGTCACCTGAGGCAGCTCTAATCCTGAAAGTAGAGAGGCTGGCGGTCTCCCAAATCCAAACTGGGAGCTGTTTCCATAGTAGAGGGGCTGGTAGCTGCTACTGTTGTGTTTTTGGAAACTATAGGATCCACAAGTAAGCCTGCAGTCTGAGCGTGAAGTGCTCTGTTGCTGTACAACAAAGGATTATGTAGATAATATTTCAAAAATTCCTAATTCAGGGTCCACGTTTTATCTTTTTCCTAAGCTCTTATTCTTTGCAGAATCCAAAGATAATTACAGTTTACAAAATTAAGAGTGAACTTCTTTAAGATTAGATAGATACTTTATTGATCCCCCAAAGGAAATTATGTCCTGACAATTTTTAGTTTTATTTAGGATGCATAGAATTAGGAAAACAACAGTTCTAATAGAAGCACTTTGTGTTTGAAGTACAAGGTATTTCATTTACTGTGCCCAAGCTGTTTTTATTCTGTTTTTCTTTATTACACATGCACTCAAACACCATCTGGGGCAGTTTGGGGTTCAGTGTTGGGACACTTTCATTTGCAAACTGAAGGAACTCAGGATCGAAACATTGATTCATAAGTCATTTGAGGGCTAATATTGTACGATCAGTCAAGTCCAACCATTGTGTGAGAGCACGGCCTAGTAATTATGTAGCAAAATGTCCATGTTTATATGGAAGGTGCATCAGGCAGAACCAGGAGCAGGAAAGGCTTTTTCTCTGTCTGCATCTTCAGTGTTCACTGAAAAAAATTCTAGTCAGTTTGAGTAAATTTTGAAGCAAATGTGTTTGTGTTTTCGTGTTGTTTTGTTGGGGGGGTGGGGTGTACGCAGTTGTGTATTTTTTCCATTTGTGTGTTGCTTTTTCTTTTTTTTTCTTCTTCCTGCTTCTTGCGTCAAGCTGGCTGACTTCACAAGTGATGAGGTAACCTTGAGCAATAAGACTTTTTCTCACAATTCCCACTCTGTCCCTATAACTCTGCACTCAACAGCAGCAAATTCACACATGCTGAATTTGCATACACAGTCATGGTAAAGTGCATCCTCTGTCTAGTGTAAGGTTTTGTGTATCAGGACATAATAAAAATAATCTGGTCTATGTTTTAAAATGATTTATATACAACCTCAAATTAAAAGCAACACATGACAAATTACCTGTTTACCTCTGCAACGATTTATCGAATGACTCAATTATATAAAAAACCAACATTAGGCATATGCAGCCCCTAGTTTTTTAACAAAAAGACCGATAACACAACAGTAGCACTGACGGTGGAGGAGTCCATCTGCAGAGAGCAAAAAGGCGGAGCCATTACGGAGACGGTGAGCTCAGGTGGATTGAAAGAAAACATTTTCTAGCATCCCAAACACACTCACTCATTCACTCACTGTCTCTCTCACACACACACACACACACGCACAAACAACAGAACAAGAGTGTGTTTGTCATTTGTTGGGTTTTTTGTGTTTGTTTTGTTACCTAATTTGAAGACGTGTTAAGGATAAGATGACTTTTTATTATGTCCTGATACATAAACCTTAGAATTGAAAGTGTGTGTTTTCTATTTATCATGAATGTAATTGTGCATAACTGGGCTCCAGAAAGCTGTGTACATTGCAAAAAAATGACTTAGTGTAGTTATTTTGACTGTTGTCAAAGTTGAAAAATAACTAACAAATCTGGAGTTGATGGAAATCAAACTAGAGCTGAAACAGACGGTCACACAAAACGAAAAGCAGTGCGGCCGTCCTCTGTGTGTCAGCTCAATGTCCAAATACAACCTAAAATGATGACAAATTATTCTGACACCTTAATATTAGCCAAATCATGAAGCTCATCTTTTAACTGTAAACTTGCAGATATCTAGACTTCATACATGGCTTTATTTGTTTCAAAAATATTTCTGTCCGTTTCAAGTAGATTAAAGAAGTCAAAAATCATTCCCCTCAAACATCGAGCACTGAAAGCACTTTGAAAGTTCAAATGTTTCTCTCTAATAGACGTGTATTTCATCTATTTTCTCTTGCATTGCTCTGATGGGAACCTGCTTTGAAAGCAGGGTATTTTTGGTGACATGGAGGTTTGCACAGTAAAATATTATCCATGTTTTAGTGTTGCACCTGTGTTGTATGTAGAGACGTTTTCACTTTCATGTCCCAATCCCACTGCAGCTAAACATCTTTGTGTTTCAGTACTCCTGATTAGTACGCATATACCAAATATATAGATCTGTTTACACGCGGAGCACATAGAAACAAATCATTTCTTTCTTGCTTTCAAAAATGCAGTAAGACATTTCGCCCGCATGCTTTGACCTTCCTGTGATTTCTGTTTCTTTTTGTCTGCTTCAGGATTTTTCTGTAGACTTTCCTAAATTGTCTCTAGGAATGTGTCTGTTGTTTGTTGTGAGTCTGCTGTAGTGCCTTCAGTTACTAGACAAATTAAAACACATTTTGTGTAAATCCACTAAAAATTACTTGCATGTAATGACTGCTTCAGACTTAAATCTTCTTGACTTATTTAAATGAAAACAGTAGTTTTACTTTTTTATCTGCAACAGTGTCTGTTTAGCCCGAAACTTTGCCTTCAACTGTTAAAATCAAACTGAAGTTAGAGTTGAAGTGTATGTATATAGAAAAATACTGTACTGGTTGCCCATGGATATCAAATTACCAGTAGGAAAAAATGTCTAGTGTGCATGTAACCATACTCGTACCATGTGACCCTGTGTGTGTCTCTCAACCATCCTGTTTTCTCCTGTGTAATCAACAAAACCTGCTATTCACTGAGCAAATGAAGACAAAGTTGCAAATGTAGCATCTAAAACCAGTCAGCCAATAAAAACATCTTATTTTTAGCTTATTGTCCAGAATTTGCAGCTGGCTGGCATCAGGGCATTGTTTGCTTAGCTTGGCATTAAGAGCACCGGGAAAAGCTCAGTTTGGCTCCAAGAGCAAAAAGGAGGGTTTGTAATTTTTTTTTTTTTTTTAATGGAGTTGGATTTTTTTCCTCATTGAAATGGCAGCAAGTGAAATGTTCAATACCGACTGTTTCATCTGGATAGAATCAAGTCCAGAATTTTTAAATCCAGTTGTTGTTATGGCACAGGCCAGCACTTCTACCCCGATGATAAAAAAGTTTGAGATGAGAAGACTTGAAGCTTTCTTGTATTTGATGAAGTTTGAAGGCTCGTTAAAAGAACCTTTAGTGCAGCTCATCTCTCACACACCAACTTTGTATTTGTACCCCAAAAAACAAACAGAAAGATTAATGATGAAATATTAATATTCTGTCATAGTTGTGAATGTGTATAGAAGAATTTATAGTTAACCCAGCTGGAAAACATCATCACCGGTCTGTGGGGCTGTGCAGCATTTTCTTTGCTCCGTGTCCCACATTCATCGGCTCTGGTTTTAACTTTTCTAAGGGCTGTGATGAAAGTAGGGCAGCAGGTCGTCGTGTGTGAAGTGAGGGAAACTCGGCCCTGACTTTTGCTGCCAAGAGTCAAAATCATCACACAATCACAGTTTTGCTTAATTACCAAAGACAACTAAATGAATCTGCAATAACGGAAGCTCTGGTACCTGTAACTGAGTTAAACTGGCTGAAGGAAATTCACAGAGGCTCTTATTTTTTAGCTCCGCTGTTGCTGACAGTCAGCGGAGTGTATCCGCGTCTGTGCCGGCGTCCGTCAAGTTTTGTGCTTTAAAAAAAAAATAATTATTATTTATATTTGAAACAACCATCAGTGTCAACTTTATTTGGCTTTTATGCATTCACATTTATACATACTGCATTTACTTTAATAAGTTGGAAGCATTTATAATCAAATCCAGTATCAAGGCTCCAGCACTTGGGTGCATGTATGCAAGCATGCAGGTGTTGTGGCCCGTTAAGGCTGTGAGTTCTGTTCAGGAAGTTAGAGGAAAGGCAGAGTAGAAATGGAAAAGACAGACTAACATATAGTTTGGTTGAGGTCTCGTCTCTAGTTTTGTTTGGTAGGTTTATTTGGTTGTTTCTCAACTGTAATTGAGTTTTTTTTTAATATTAATTAATGGGTCAAACCACATGCAGATTTCTTCAGAATCTTCTCTTCCACTTTATTGCTACTTGGTAACATTTCACCTTTCACCTCTTAGGCTGCCCTCTTATCACCAGTGGACGAGGACCTGGGTTCTGACAGGAAGCCAACTGGAGGAAGCAGCAAAGTGTCTGACTTCCCTCCTCCAGCAGGACGGGAGGTTTTGTTGCGCACCTGTGTCCCACGGCCAGCGCCCTACTCCAAGGCTTTGCCTCAGCGACTCTTCTGTGTATTGATGAAAGAGGAGTTTAGATTGGCAGGGGCCTTCTCCACAGACACTTCCTTCTTTTAAATATCATGTTCAGTTTGTAAATAATTTCCACCTTGAATCCAGGGCTAAAGATAAGTGAAGGACACAGGTTGCACATTTAAACCGTTTGTCAGTCCTGTGTTTGTGTGTTCAAAATGAACAGATTTAAGAATATTATCTAGTAAAAAATACAAATACATTGCTTCTCTGCAGTATTTCACAATTGACTGCTAAAAGCAGGAAGCAGAATATCAGCTGCATTGATTAAGAAGTAGCATTTATGGGTTTTTGCTTATATCACCATTTTTAGGTGTTTGGAAATACATCACTGAAACAAAATTCTTCTCTGTATGAATTAGAACACATATAAAGCCTTGACTTCGCACAGTGTTGTTCTAGAAAATAATATCACACTAAAATTAATTTGATTAATTTTCAAAGCATACTCTTAGTGCATTTTTAAATAAAATAAAATGCACTGTTACGTTGTTTTGGATTCATCTTTTCTGGATTCTGCACACATCCTGCTTAATTTCATAATATTTAGTAATTTAATATTTGGTTGTAATATATTGTTTTACTTACCACCAATTCAGTTTCATCTTTGCAGAGTTTGATATTCATAATAAACCCACATCAAAGTCTTATTCAGTGGCTACTTTACGGTTTGCTTCAATTGAACTTTGTAGTGGAACTCCAGCACCCCCTGCTGGTGGTGCATGGATCAGCTATTAGCTACCAGATGTTTTCAAACACACAGCTGTTCCTATTGTGTTACTAAATGTGTTTCAGTTTGTTTGCCTTCAACCAAACCAGCACCATACGATTTTTTTGGTTGTTGTCTCTGTAATTGTACTGTTACAATGATTTACAGTTAACTGTAATCTTTTCTGTTAGCAGTTTGACAAATACTTGGTTCCTTGAGGGCAGGAGCACTTCAAACACTGCAAATAACAAACAAGTGCTGCCAGTGAAATTTTGGTTTTGTATTGTTTTGTTAAGAGTATGTCCATCCCATAATACAGCGTGCTCTTGACAAGGCATTTGCCAATAGTTTACATGCAACGATGCTTAACTGTTGTCTACTCTCGTGTCCTTTCCTTGTACCTCTGACCACCCCACCAGTGACAGCTGCTCGCTGCCTCTCCTCCAGCCCGAGTCTGTTGCAAGTTTCTTGCTGTTTAAAGGGAGTTCTTCCTCCCTCCGTTGCAAAGTGCCACCCATAGGGGATTTTTGATTGTTGGGGTTTGCCCTGTGATATTGCAATTCTTTCTAATATAAAGCTTGTGGCGGCTGTTGTTGTGGGATGGCACTATACAAATAAAGTTGAATGGAATCTAACTGAATAGTTTGTTGAAAACACAGCAAATGCTTTAATGTGTTAATGTTGATATAAAAAAGCTGCTGAGCTTTTATTAAAGGCAAATCTTCAACACCAACAAATATGAAGAGGCGTCGCTGCGGTGACGGTCCTCAACCATTCAAACAAGTCTTACCATTAATTAGTGGTTCAAAATTTAATATCGTTACCGTCATACCTTTTTTGACCAAAATGTTTTGGGGGGGTTTTTGTGCCTGAATCATATTTTCAATTTGTTTTTTTTGTGTGTGTGTTTTCTGAAAAACCGACTAATGCCATTATTTTATAGCTAAGATTTTCTAATCTGCCCTCTATTAGCAATTTAAGCTCAAGCATAAAAGTATTTTCTCCATAACTAAAAGCAGGTAAATTCCTGACTACACTGTGCAGTTTTCAATGGTGTAACTTTACTGCACGTCTGCTTTTGTTGGCGTTAGTAAGGTACAGTGCAGCAGGCTGCGTGTGTAAAATGTTTTTCATACATGTAGTTATAGGGCTACATGGCAAGAATCCTTCAGGTGACTGTTAGTAACCCGGTCATTACACGTCCTGGGACTGGCAGGGCCAAGATTATTTGTCAATCTGATAAACTGGCCCCTCCTCAGGGTTAGGGAACAGCTTTTAAAAGATCAAGAATCTGGAGGGGACTCAAATCAGACAAAATATCTACACACCACAAACAGTAATGCAAAGTATGACAATAATGGGACAGAATTATACACATCGTAATCTTCAAAGATAAAACTAATAGAAACCAAATGCACTTGTTAGAATTAAAAAAGAAAAAACACAGATTATTGTGAGTCCTTTAATTAGTTGTACAATACATAGCAGAAATATTACAATAAAACAGGCATTTACTGTCACTTCCTTCTTCCTGTAATTACTCAGCGCATTTGACTCCAATCACCAGAACCTTCACTGACCAAGTAAGAGGTCTCAGGCTAGCTTTTGTACTGAGGGACTGGATTTCTTGCTTGTTTTTTGAGGTCATATGGTTGAGATACCTCGAGGGCAGTTTCTCGGTAAATATGAGCCCACTGTTCTGATACTACAGTGGCCATTTACAGTCTGATTAACATCTGTAGTGACAAATTTGGTGCTTTACTATGCCTTGTGTTCACAATACAGTCCATCATTTGTGAGAAAAACAACCCTGTTCGGTCTTCTAAATTAGTGGAAAACAACTATGGTCCACACTGCAGTTGTAAATTACAGTAACATAACTAATGTAATTTATTGTTAAAACACATTTTATGAAATAATTTGCAGATGCAAACCCTTTTTTTTTTTTTTTTTTTTTTAATATAGTGCT
>VUQJ01015927.1:13245-31498 GCA_015108635.1 Andinoacara biseriatus | reverse complement strand
TTTTTTTTTTATATATATATATATATATATATATATATATATATATATATATATATAGTATATGAAGCTTGTAATTTTCATGATGTAGTTCAATTTAACAATAGAAAAATATTTTGTGAAATACACTTATTGCTTCGCTTTTACACTAAGCTCACACACACGTCTAATGAGAGCCTGCAGCTGGTTACCTTCTTGCTACCTTAACTTAGCAGAAAGAGTGGCAATAGCTTTCCTGGCTCTGCTCAAAAGGAACAAAATGTTCCACATAAAGCCATTTAACACTACAAAGGATTATTTTTTAATGATACTGTCGAAGATGTTTTCCCTTTATTTCTCATAAATAAAAAAATGTATTCATACCCATTCATTCCTGTTAAATGGACTCCATGCACAAATATACACACACACAAAATTTGCCGTAACGCCCTCCATAGCTAAGCTACCAACTTTGAGTATTAGGCAGGTTTTGACTGGCCAGGGAAAGATTCAGGTCAGTGCGAAAAGGGGAAAACAGTCGGTAAAAGTTATATTGTAAATCTGCTTCCCCTACAGACTTTGTCACTCAATAATAAGATCACCTGACAACACAGACATGAATCATACTTGCTGAGGCCACTAAAGTGCTTTGTCATTTGAACATGTGAAGCTCTGGGAACTGTGTGGTACTGAAAAGCCAAACCTCACGTGCCAAATTTAACCAACCTTGCATTTATAGGGCTTGATGTCTGAATGGACGATCATGTGAGCCTTGAGAGTCTGCTTCTGGACGAAACTCTTAAAGCACATGTGGCACTGGTAGGCCCGAATGTTGGTGTGGATGAGGACGTGACGCTTCATGTTGGCCAGCAGGGTGAACTCACGACCACAGATGCGACACTTGTGCTCCTTCACCCCCTGAAGAATGAGAAAATGTGGAAGTGGTGTTGTGAGAAAGACAAGTCATTCTTCTGGTTTGTTTAGAGACACCAGATCGTCCCCTGATAACAAATAAGCCAGGCAGAAATTTGTGGAAATGCATTTAAAGTTATTTACAGTACAAATAGAGAATCTACACTTGATGCAATTGAAGCTTCAGACAAAATTTAAGGAATAACTGCTTTGTGACCATTTTCACTAGTCAAAATGTCTTTATGTGACAATAAATCTGATGACTCTGCTGGATGCCATAACAAAAAAAAAACATTTTCAATCCTTCTTTTGTTATACACCTACTTTATGAGTGAGCGTGTGCTGTTTCAGGTGGTGTGACTGGATGAACTCCATCCCACACTCACTGCAGATGTATGGTCTGATGTCTTTGTGTTTCATCATGTGGTTCTGAAGCTGACTGGGATACTGGAAAGTCTTCTGGCACTCTGTACACCTGCACATACAACAGACAACATTTGTATTCACCCAGCTGAAATATGCATGTGCACTTTCATGCTGTGATGCAACAATTGATGCATGAAATTTGAGGCCACTGCCAGCAGCAAGTTAGCCTGGAGTGACGATAAATACATAAATCTTTCTGTGTTGACTAAGTAACAATGTCTTATGTTTAGTTTATTCAAGAAAAATAAATAAATAAAAATAAATACATTTGGATGCAATGGGTGGGTGGAGCTTCTCAGAGGTAGGTTTTCAGGCATGTTGCTATGCTAAGCCAGTGAACTGCTTTCTTTGGAACAATAGCAAGAATATAAACTTCTGCTACAAACAGCTTTAGATTTACTCCTATTGGCTGAAAGGGAAGGAAAAGAATGAGCTCACCTGTACAAGGTGGGACCCCGGTGGACGGTCAGGTGCCTCTTTAGCTGGGCCAGTGTGGGGAAATCGAGGCCACACTCTACACATACATTCTCTTGACCTTTTTCATGCTTCAGCTCGTGGGCTCGTAGCTCACTGGGATAAGCAAAACCTCGACCGCACACGCTGCAGCTGGAGGTGCAGAAAAGGTGTTGAGAAGGAAAACTAGGCAATTAACAGCATAATTTTTACTGCCGCATACAGAGACTGTCAAAAGTGAAGCTGGTGCAAAAGTAGATCATAAGCCTGTATTATTTCCAGTGGCCAAAAGGAGGCTACTCTTCAGGCTGAAAAAAGTTCAGTGGTATGGAGGTCTATGGGAAAACAATTCTATTGCTGTGCTTAAATACTTCCTAGCTTGTGATTGACACCTGCTGTGCCCTTTGGTTTAACCCTTTACTCCTCACATCCAGCTTTAAAACACCAAGATGGTAGCTACATCAGTCTTTTACATACTACACGTACAAATAATTTACCTGTATGGCTTCACGTCACTGTGCTGCATCATGTGTCTCTTCAGGTGGCTGGTCTGGGTAAAGGCTTTGTGACACACCTGGCACTTGTGGGGCCTCATGCCCTGGTGTGTGAGTAGGTGCGTGTGCAGGTGGCTCAGCTGCTTAAACAGCTTCCCGCACAGGTGACATCCATGTGGCTTGATGCCATTGTGACCCAGGATGTGTGTGACCAGGTTATACTTGGATGTGTAGGATTTCTCACACATTCGACACTGCCATCGCTTCTGATTCCCACCGACATCCACATAGTAGCTGTCATCTACATGAACATTGAGACCGAGCTTCTCAGCGCTGCTCATACCACTTCGAGGAGCTCCATCACGGGTACCATGACCAGAGCGGAGGTCCTCTCTGGGGTAGAAGGCACCAGGGGGGTGGTGCATGATAGGCCCAGGCACAAAGAAGGGGTATTGGAGAAGGCTGTGGTGGAGAGGTGGGAAATAGGGAGGGTGAAGAAGGAGAGGAGAGGGAGGCCAGATGGGGGAAGGACTGAGCGGCTCCTGTTTCACCTGCACAGGTAAATTCACATCTGGTGATATGTGTTGAAGCTGCAGGCTGTTGAGCTCGATCATGCCAGGGATGGGTTTTAGAGATGGAGAGGGGAATGGGCGAGGTAGGAGAGAGAAGGGAATGTGTGAGAGGTCCATTGTCTTCCTGCTGCTGCTTTCTTCTGCCTCCTCAGCCTCTTTCTCAGGGGATTCACCTCCCTCATGAGAATCCATTTTTAAGGGAGTCCTTTTCCGTTTTTGGGATCCCTCTCTGAAGGTGTAACTGGAGCCAAGCATGGGAAAGAAAGCAGGTGGGCTAAAAGCGCCGTAGAGATCTCTGGTGGGTGATATGCTGGGATATCTAGAAGGAGAAAACTTTGGGGGCTGAAGAAAGAGTGGAGATGGGCTTAGGTAGAAACTGCGATGAGATGATTGTCTTAGCTCATCCCTGAGGGAAGGACTTCTTTGTGGTGAGAGGTTTATTCTATCCTTTTCCATCTTGTTTCTGCATGAAAAGGAAAAGAGGTGGTTACATGTCTTCAAATACAGCAAGAGAATAAGTATTTTTTTTACCAGAAGGGAAACTGATTTTAAACATAGTGTAGGCTATATAAATACAGTAAGTCTGTCATCAGGTCTTGTGAGTTTACAAAACTTCAAATCCCACTTTATTATGCAGAAGGTAAGTTTCATCATGATGACACACCCTCAATGATTAACTATAATTTAGCAATTTAAAAATTTAAAATACCTCAAATATTCTCAAAGATCTTTTCTTTTTATTCTTTGTCTTTTTTCCCCTAGAAATGAAATTGTGGTGCTTTCATATAAATATGTTCTTCACACGATCTTATTGTGTTATTTTGTTAGGATCAACAACGCAATCTGGTAATACCTTATTATCTGTCAATAAAGGTTGGATAAACAAGTGTTAGGTTAGAAATTGTTCTTCAGTGCATCTCGTCACCACCAGAATGGTTGCCAAATTTGGAAAATTTTTAATAGGTTTTTGCACAGCCTGTGATACCTATGATATGTGAGTTATGAATGAAAATGAAAAAAAATGTTTCCCATGTTAGCAAGTATTCATGGGGCTCTGTCTGTAGATGCTGGATATTTTGTAAGCTGTTACAAGCCAAAATAAATAGTTAAATAAATAATTGCAGCTTGACAAAAAACAAATCCAACTTATCACCCTTCTTTGACCTTGATGGAAAACATCATAGGAATGAGGAAAGATGTTGAGTAAAATAAACGAGTCTGGCTGCACCTCATAAATCTCAAACAGGAAGCGAGATTTTTGAGGTGCATTGTCATCTTGTGAAATAGTATAAATCACTGGCTTGACATTCAGCATTATACTTTCCATCACAGGCATGCATTTTAAATTTTAACTTGAAAAATAACAGGTAAGCATACCTGCGGAATAAAATCTATAGAAATGCAACATTCAGCAAAGGTAGGAAGTAAAGTAGAGGAATAAACTCTAAATACCTCAAATTTGCGTTCATGTTCAGTTCTTGAATGAGTTTACTTTCCACCACTGCTTAGTTATACCTCGAGTCGTGTCATTTGGAGAAAGAATTGACAAAAGTGCATCCAATGAAACTGCGTCCTGTTTCTATTTATGACATGAAACCACTTCGCTGAAGATTCCTGCGGAAGGAATGTAAGTGGACACACGCACGTACGGTGTGGTGTTGACACCCACACGTTTCAGTGTTCAACCTGAAACTTTTCACTTCTTCCTTTCTCACAGATCTCCTCCTCATCTGAAATTAGGAAGTTATCTATGAGAAGTTCGCCTTTACCTCCTGAACCCTTTTCGCTTCTCCATCTCTTTTTCTCTGCACTGTTCATCTCTCTTTGTCTTTTTTTTTCTTTTCTCCACTGATAGCCATCCTTCACGGATGTGATCATCTGTATCTCAGTGTGCAGTCTTAAGCCGGAGATCAATTAATTAACCGATCACCACATAACTGCAGTTTGCATCTGTGTGATACAGAGTAGATGGTGATCATTAATGAAAAGATCAAGATAGTCAGAGGGGAACTAGTTTACTTCTGCATAATATTCAAAATAGTAATGTTGTGCACATCAATTCTATTCCTGTTAATAGTGCAGCGATCAACAGTGAGAAACAGCTGAGACCTGTATTAATACACAGCAGCATGACGACAATTTCCACTTCATGTCTGTTACAGATTACATCCCCCAACAGTTCAAAATACAAGCGCTTTAATTTATTTTCATGGGGGGCCACTATGTAGGGTATTTAATAAAATTATTATTTATTTGTTTGGCCAAAAAATGTCAGAAAATATTTTTGAAGAAAGCATACCAGCTACAGTTTCCAGACATCTGAAAGTTTCAGTTTTTCTGGGAAAAACTGAAAAATGCAGTGATATACGTTAAAGAAAAGAAGCAAATGTTCCTAATTTTGTGGTTGCAGTTCCAGTATATATATATATTTTTTTTTTGCCATATTTGCTTGACAAAAGTTTTAAATGATCAAGTAATAATTAGAACAGCAGGTCTGAGCTCAACTCAAGGATCAGTAACCCAGCTATTTTAACATTTGCATCCAGATTTGCATGCATGCTTACAACATATGAATGAATCTTCTCCAAATTATGTGGAAAAGTTACTGTGAGAATGAAAGCCCGTGAAACTTTTACATCTAAATTCATTTCAATTAGTAATTCACATTTTGTTTTTGCAAGAACATTAAAATTACACATATCTATATACCGGTACATGCATTTCAATCACAAACATTTGGATAGAAATTCATAAAGAGAAATCTATAGGAAGTAAAAATGTGATGCCAAATGCAAGAGGAATATTTTTCTTCCTCTCTCCAAGATTTTCAAAGAGCCCTATATGCATGCTGAAGTTGTTGGTCCTTCCTTTTAAGCCAGTTTCAGAATTATTCCTGGACATTATCCTGCTCTTTTGTCCTCTTCACTTCTCTCAGTTAACTTGCTCTGCGCAGAGACCCCAGTCTGTTCTTGCCACACCATGCATTCCAAACAATCCATTAAACCTGAAGCCCCTCCTCGTGTGCCACTCAGTGCCATTTAAGTGTGAGCTATGTAAGGTTGCAGCATATGTCTGCGTGTGCAACTTACCAGCTGAGTGTAGCAGTCTGTGTGTGTGTGTGTTTTTTTTTCTGTGATGCTGTGGCTGAAGTGCTGCTGCAGTTGCTGCTGTTGTACCTGTGCCTCTCTTCTCTCCCTCCTGCTCGCACTGCAACTCTCCTGACAATGAGCCGCCCGTCCACGGATAGCATTTGAACTGACTTAAGAAAGAGAACAGGAACAATCACTTTGTTCTCATTTTTCAGATGAGTACCTTCGGAGAGAAGGAAGGAAGGGAGGGGAGAGGAAGTCAACAAGCCTAGTGCCTTCCTGCAGAAAAATAAGGAAACACTAGATAGACATCTTTATTTCTCTATGAAATAGGGATTTGCATAGGCTTTGGAGGAATGTGGGGAAGCAAGTGCTGATGTTTCACTTGAAAACAACACAATTTGAAGGTTTAACAGCTGCAAAGTGACATGTCACGGTCGAAGATTTCAGCATTGTCTGTTAATCCAGCTCAAAGAGATGCGTCCTAATCCTCACTTCATATTTATAAATTAATAAGTCTTCATTTTTTTTTCACATAAAGTAGAAAATCTCTCCAGCTTATGAGATGCTTAAAAACTGTTAAAAGTTCTTCGTTGTCATGATCATGTTGTTCATTACAGAGAGGCTGATTACTACACATTGCATTGTACAATATATAACCCGAAAAACACAAAACATGTGAGACATGATGTGCTTTTTTTCGCCTTTTCTTTTATTTCTTTTTACTTTCTTATTACTGTAAAAAAATTTCTTGCTCTGACTGTGGTGCTCTTGCAATGAACTGCATGATCACATTAATCAGTATTCCCAATATTTTGTCCACTTCCCGCAAACACAGGGCAGATGAAAACAGCAGCAATGAAAAATGAATAAATAGACGACATGCGACAGCACAGCCACTAGGAGGCAAGAGTGGCCCACTGTTTTCATGACAATGCCACTTTATTGTCTTGTTTGTCATCACATAGTGTCTGCAGCCATGTGTTACGGCCTGTCTCTGGTTGTGAAACCTGAATGGACTATCATCCCACGCTTTTCTCTTGGCGCAGAAGTTTTTGAACGATGACAGCGTTATCAGCTCTTTAACTGAGATGAGGTGGCAGTTAAATCACGAGGGAGCTGAAGTAATTGAGCTCATATGATTGAAACAGTGAAACTGTCTTTTATGAGATGTGGCCAATCATTACCTGTGTTAATTAGCTCATGAGACCAATTAACCTCAGACCTGGACAATGTGTGCATCAATTCCTCTGAGGAATTAAGGACTTTATTAATAGAAAGAGAAATTTGCAAGTGTGTGGGTAACTTATTTTGCCATTGTGTTTGTTTACAAACATCCGTTCTGTAAGAAACATGGCTTACTGAGCCAACATGGCGGCTCAGCAGGCCAGATTTTTTCTGTCAACCAGCTTTTTTACTCTCTCCCGCCTGACCTGGCAGGAGTAGACACATAATAAAAAGTTGAATTCTTAAAATGTATTTTTTTTCATTTTCTCCTTTTTTTCTTTAATCAAAGTGCTGCTCCCCTCGTATTCACTCATGCTTTGAATAATTTCATTGCTACATGCTCTTCTTGACCTCTGACTTTCCTAACATCTCTGAAATGCGCGGTCATGCAGCAGGAGCTCTTAACTAATGATCTTCAATAGGAAGAAGCAAACCAGGCCAAACAATTACCAGACCCTTTGACCTGGCCTACACAGTGGTCAGTTTCATCTGCGGAGGTGACTGAAAAGGGCTCATTAAGGATTTCTAAGTGGCTTTTAAGTTTCTGTGTCACTCGCAAAAGACCCTTTGGAAGTATATAAGACACGCCAGCGGCACCATGCGAGACAGAGAACTCAACAATCACCTAAGAGCAACTTGAAGAGGAACTTGAGCGAACAAGTGTGTAAGCTTGCGCTTGCTCTCTGTCAAGCTTAGATTTTATAGTCACTCTTACCAAGTCTGTTTTTTCTTCCTGTTTTTCTCCTCCACTCTCAGCAGAAATGACCGGAGCTGCTGTGTCTGTGTGCCTGCTTTTTCTCCTCTCTGTATGTTCAGCATGTTACATCTCCAACTGCCCAATTGGAGGAAAGAGGTCCATAATGGACGCACCAATGCGCAAGGTGAGCTCAGTCACTTAGTCTTTAACTTTGGTCTTTGAAGCAAACTGGCAGATGTTCCTCCTCATTCATTGAGTCAGATAAAAACAAAGGACAGATACTCTGAACAGATGTTTAGTAGTAATCTCAGACAGTGCTAGACATGTTGAATCCTTGCTTCAAGGCAGACACATTTTCCTTCATTTGCACCTTAACAGTTGCATATGAAAGAGTTGAGGGCCAAAATCATCAAAAACAAATAAAACTTAAAAAAACCTGACATTCAAATAACCTTGTGCTAAAAATGCTCTATAAGCTGCTAAATTATGGTGACATTCAAAGCACTGCCAAGATTAACCACTTGTTTCTATTTCTAGTGCATGTCATGTGGCCCTGGAGACAGGGGCCGCTGCTTTGGCCCCAGTATCTGCTGTGGGGAGGGTCTCGGCTGCCTGCTCGGCTCCCCAGAAACAGCTCACTGTGTGGAGGAGAACTACCTGCTCACTCCCTGCCAGGCAGGAGGAAGACCCTGTGGGTCTGAGGGAGGACGGTGCGCTGCCTCGGGGCTCTGCTGTGATGCAGGTCAGGAAATCCTGATGTGAATATAAGCAGAGGTAGAAGGAGTATTTCAATCCTTTACTGAACCATTGGTAGAATACTTGCGTTGAAGAAAAACGTGCTGTAGCACACCAAAGTCAAGCTGTTTGTTTTTCTCTGTAAAGTATTCTCTGTAAAATACATCCTATTTTATATGCCTTTTAGATAGTACTTTGTAAGGTACAGTATCTACAGTGAATAATGTGGAGTAAAAAGTACAAAATTTCCCTCTGAAATGTAGTGAAGTTGAATTATAAAATGCCACAACACTGAAATACTCAAGTACAAGTACTTGATTGATTAATGACATTTTCCAGTGTTCAAGGTTCAGCGTAGCTAAACCTGCACAAGCCACTGCTTCTCTGATGTAAGCATGTTAATTGTCATCCAAACTCCCTTCATTTGTAATAATTTAAGTTATTGTTGAATAATTATGAATAATGCCAAAATTAGCAGTTTTATTCCTGTTAGAGCTATGCATGTTTTAATAACAACGCAATTAAAGAATAAACAATATGCACCTTTGCTTTGAATTATACGACTTCAGTCCCGATGACCTAATTTACCCTATTGCTTTTTAAGGGTCCATGGCCCCAGGTCACAAAGCCTGATAACATATCGTAAAGTGTAAAGCTGCGATAAAAGATGACCATTTTTGGTAATAACGCCTCCTGTTTTGTTCTTAACCCTGCCACAGAGAGCTGCACCACGGATCAATCCTGCCTTATCGAGGAGGAAGGAGATGAACAAACCAGCCAGTTCGATGGCAGCGACCCCGGTGACATCATCCTCAGGCTCCTGCATTTGGCTGGCCACACTTCACCTCATCGAGTCCACCAATGAGCTGCTCTTGACGCCGAGGTCTCGCTGCAAGCGCTTAAGCTGTAGGGATGAAATGGGACTTGTAGTTCATGTGTTTCTATATGTCATGACGCCGATTTTGCTCTTTCACCTGAAGTACTTCTGTAGAGTGCCTTTGTCAAAATAGGCTATTTTTATGTATGAATTTAGGAATGAATACTGGCTGTGGTCATTCAGTTATCTGCATGCTGAAATAAAGTTTTAAGAGAGTATAAAACGGTGTCTTTTTCTTTGACCTCATTAAAACTTATGTGTAAAACTGCAATATTTCAAACCTTCTAAATACTTTCCTCTTAAGACAGCATGAACCTTATCAGTCTGCTCTTTTGGGCTATATTCCACTATCAACAAATGTACAAAGCCCACAAACATCCTTATCTTTCAGATAATCCTCAAATGGATCTCTCTGCAAATTCAAATGCTCCTTACACGACGGTGTGCTTCTGTGGCACCTCGGGTGACACAATATCACTGTTGCAACACTGCTGGGACTATTATCTTGTAGGCTAGCCACCTTTGATCTCTTTTTATTTTGTGTGTTAACTTTGCAATCAATCCACATAGGCTCTTTGTTTTCCTCTGGAGGTATGCCAGTGAATAAATCAGTAAATAAGTAAAAAGCATATTAAAGACTTTACACACGTTAACCCTCTGCTCATGATGTATTCTTGACATTGAGTCGCAGTTTATTACTTGGTCTCCTCTGTGAAAACTATATTTGTTCCATGAAGCTTATCATAAAAAGTGACTTCACCTGTCTAAAGTACCTTTGCAATCAAATGTAGATTATACTTCACACAGTGGAATCAACAACAAGGTCCATGAAAGTTTTCACAGGCTTAAAAAAGGGGCCAATATCTGTGTGAATCCATCCAGCAATAAAGTACCTCTGTAATTTACAATTTGGCAAAACACTACTTAAATTAAAGTTATAGGTCTGAAATATATAATATACAGTAACACATCAAGGAAAAGACTGAAGGGATTTTTAAGAGAAAGAGGGCAGAGAATGAACAAAGAGAGAAAGAAATCCACATATAACATTAAAAAAATGTCCTAATATATCCTGTAAGAATTGGGGTTCAGTCATCATGCATTGTCATCATGCATGCATTGTTGCTATACATCAAAATGCCCTTTTACCATTCCTATTTTCTCTTTTTTCAGTGAGTGTTACCTAGCTTTAGTCTAGCCAATGTGGGCCTCTTTTATCTCTCTGCCCGCCCATCTTCTGTGTGGCCTGCTGGATGTAGTGAAGTAGGGAGTTTCCTTAATTTCAAACAGCTGAGGTTAAAGATTGATCCGCTGCTGCTTGAGAATATAAAAGAGGCGGATATTCGCCTCTTGCTCTACCTTTACTGTCTGCCACCATGTCTTTCTCTGGAAAATACCAACTGGAGTCTCAGGAGAACTTTGAGCCTTTTATGAAGGCTATTGGTAAGAGTTGTGCAAAACTAATAAGCTTTCTGTAGTGAATGAAATGAAACAACAATTTATCTGACTAATGGTTTCCAAACCTTTTGCTTTCTGCTGTAGGCTTGTCTGATGAGCTCATCCAGAAAGGGAAAGATGTTAAGAGCATCTCCGAGATCGAGGAGAACGGTGACACCTTCAAAGTGACGGTCACAACCGGCTCAAATGTCATCGTCAGCAACTTCACCATCGGACAGGAGGCTGAGCTACTGTCACCCACTGGAGAGAAAGTGAAGGTAAGCCAGGATATTAAAGTTACTCAAATCCACAGTAAACCCAGTGTTGACAGTGAGTGATTTAAATAGCCTGCAACACATTTGGTCTACATAAAATGTCATAACTAACCACTGAGCCTAATCTTGGTTCATCATGCTTGTTGAAGGGGGTGGTTCAGCGTGAAGGCAACAAGCTGAAGGTCACCCTGAAGTCCATCCAGTCAGTCACAGAACTGTTGGATGCAAACACGCTAGTTACAGTAAGAAGTTTTGTTTTCTCTCACCGTTTGAAAACGTTTCCTCACTGTTTAACTGAACAGTATTTAATGCATTTTGTTTTTTCCCCTTGTAGACAATGACTGTTGGGAACATTGTATACAAGAGGACGAGCAAACGCATGTAACTTTCTATACTTGATAATAAAACAAGGGAGGAATAAAGCAGCTGTCTCATGGTTTTCTTTTTCCAAAATTGTTTAAACGTGGCTTTTATTTCGGTAAAGTCAGTTCAAAGCTAATGAAGGGGTTTGATAAATGCTCCAGTTTCCACCTGTCTAACTATCTCAGTCTAAAAGTAAAATCACTGAAGATTGTACTTAAGAACTGGTCTAGTTGGTGTGGGTGAACTTCCCTTCATGTAGTTTCAGACTGAACAATTTTTAGTTTCCCAGCTATTTTAAAAATTACTGCCAACCAGTTAATTTTGAGGTTTTAGTTTCATTTGGGTCCAGGATGTTTTTCATAAACTTTAATGAAACAAGTACAAACAGTAACATAACAATAACAGTATATTTACTTATAGGCCATATTTTAATTTTCAGCACACTTTTCTTTTGATATTAACTATAAAAGTCAAATTTTGCTACTTTGCCCAACTTTTCTACAAAATTTGGTGACATAAAGAGTTGAAGTATAAAAGGAGACCAATGGCTACTTTCTAGTGAGTATTAGTTGGAAGTGTTAACAAACACCTTGACCAACATAACCTGGAATATTCATCATGGATCTTGCTTGAATCCAGCTGATCTTGTTACTACACTGTAGTGTTTCTGGCTTTGTCAAAGAATTTCTTCAAGAGGTTTTGCGGTGCAAACCAGTTTAAGCACTTTTATCAAATTTGAGATGTAGCTTGTATCAAATCACTACCTCAGGATCTACAACAGCCTTAGACTTTTTTTTTTTAAACCAAAGCTATCAAAACATCACTGCACATCTTTATCTGTGCAGCTAGAGATCACTTAAGCCAGCAGCATTTTTTGGTTTTGGTAATGCAAAAACTTTACACTGCTTCTAGCGTTATGATTCGCTCCTGTAGTTGGAGTGTGCATCTTCAAAGCAAAGCACACAAGGTTGAGACATCTGTTTAATCAAAAGACACATTTACCTGAAAAATTGTGAGTGATACAGAAAATGATCATGTGGCTAAATAGCTAGACTCATATCAACACTCAGAAAGCTGTTGCAGTAAACAATAGGGTGGTTTTATATTGCTGTCCCGTGATTACTTCCTCCGGTGGAAGAGATTCTTGATGCCCTCCTCCACAGACTTGGGCTCGTGCATCATGGCCATGGGTTTGTTCTTCAGAGCTGCCTCTCTCATACTGTGATAAACATACTCATTCTGTTTGAACATCCTCAGCTCCATCTCTGTCTGAATGCGCATTGCCTGTGAAGAAATCAGAACAGAAACATCAGTGCTCACTGTCCACCCAGGAGTTATCTAGAATACATAAGCAGTAGTCGGAAATGCAAGCTTGTGAAGTGGCCAGTTTGAGGTAACTTTTTTTGTGGTATTTTCAGTGTTAAAAGTAAGTTCTGTATTCCCTCAGGTCTGTTTAGGAGCTGGTGGCACTTGGGTTTGCTTTTTTTTAACTAGTAAATGCATCATTAAATTAATAGCCAGCATAAGCAAAATACATGCAGCTAATGGCTTGTTTTTCCCTGTCTGCTGCTTCAACCCAGCATGATGGCAAAGCGTGTAATAGGGCCGCCTACACACTCCAGCAAATCACGTGGATGCCATATTTTTCCTCTACTACCAGGGGGTGATATATTTTTTTAAAGCCAACAAGCTAGATGGCTGATATGTATGTAAAAATGGTCTCCATACACCTATAGTCATCATCTTTTGTTGTTGTTAAACCATAACGCGGTGTCGTTTAAATGGCTAAATCAACAAAAAGGTGGTAGAAAGTTGTTTGCTGGAAATTAAATATTGCACCCTGCTGGTACTGCAAGTTACTGCAGCTTCCTGAAGTTTCAGCATGCATGTACATTTCACACCTATGAGAAGCAAGGCGTGAAATGGGCGTAGTGGAAAGGCAGCTATATTACACGCTTTGCCGTGATACCAGGTTGGCTGCTTGGTGCTGGGTTGGTGGCATTTACTGTATAACAGAGAGATGAGAGTGACCCAAACAGTAAAGTCACTTTAAAGCACCACAAGGATTAGGAGAGTTATTATCTTTAGGTTGATTTTTACCGTTGCCATTTGATACACTGTTCTGTTAAAGAAATGCTCATTATAGCTACTTTAATATATTTTTTTGCATGACGAGGAGTTATATTGGTTCATTTGGGCTGCAGCTAGAGTATACATCGACACCAGTTTGAGTGAATTTAAAGTGATGTTTACATCAAGGTCCTTAGTGATGGGATGTGTTGGACCATGGGTAATCATGAGAATGGCGTAGGCCTTGCATATCATCCCGTGTCCAACTTCTATCTGTCCAGCTTGCCAGTGGGTCACTCCTGCCCTCATGGCAGCCATACCAAGTGCAGCGTTGTTCGGGTGGTACAGCTTCCTGCCAGAGGGATGAGATTTGATTTGTGTTTGTTATTCATATTTTCATGCTGACAACTAGCTCTTCTCATCAACATTAGATAAATTATGGTCAGGGAAATGCACAGTGTTTTCACACTCACACGTATCCGTCCACCATTTTGCGGGCGTACTCTGCAGCGTCGTCAAAGTACTGCAGGTAAGCTTGCACCTCACTCATTGTGCTCCACATCCTCAGCAGGTAGATATGAGTATCTGCCAGAATTGGCTCTGTCATCTCAATGCACTCCCTGCAGATTTTTACAACCTGAGGAGAAGAAAAAGAACCCCATTAAGAAAACTTGTACAGAGACAGTTATTTTTAAGTTACTTAATGCTTTTTATTTGTTCATGTAAGTGATTTGATACAATACCTCATGGTAGTCACCGTTTAACCGAGACTTGTCCATCTTCTCCAGCATCTGAAAGCAATAATCTGTTGCCTCTTTCACTTGTTCCTCTGAAGGCTAAGATGTTGGAGAAAGTCAGGTATTAAAAAGTGAATGCAAAAAAATATGCTCAAGATTTATACAACTAAATGTATTTTTTAGAGGACTGTGTTATACAGATTAGACTTGTATGGGTCTGGTTATTTGTATCCTAATAGGACCTTTGACCTGCTGATGGGACACTGCTCAGGACTTTTGATTACAACAAATTATTATTAGGCAGCCCAACCTGACATTTCAAAACAGATCTGGTCAGTTTTTCTGATTTGTACTGTTAAACAGAGAAACATCCCTAAACATTTTTTGTGCTGATAGCTCCTGACACGTTATTTATAACTTGTGACACACCCGTGTATAGTCTGACAAAAGCACGCAGAGTATACTAGTGTAACACCAGGAGTGCTAGATTTAGATCATATCCAGCAGTGTCTCAAATCTAATATGACCGGTGAGTCATGCACTTATGGATATTTGGCAATGAAAGCTGGACATGAACTCTCTATTGAAAGACAAAACAGAAAAGATAATTCTTTTTGTAAGGTATAACAAAGGTTACAAATTTAAAGTAATTAAAATGATTCAATCAATGAACTTAAGATGTTTTTTTTTCTCTAATGACTGTTTCTCAAAAGCAGGTTTGAATACTTTGAAGGCTGAACCCACTTGAGACTTATCTTTGCTTAAAATAGTCACAGTGGAGCTGCTTCTCATGTGTCTCGCCTGTTCTTATCAGTTCTAAATGCAGTAAGGGTGAATGGTCCTTTTGCCCTGCAGAATTAAACTGGAGACAAACAGACACGAACCTTAACTCCCTCCACTTCCCTTCCCCCCAGCTTGATGTCATCTTTGATCTGGTTCTTGCAGTGCTCGCATGTGCAGTCGAAGAAATATTGTGTTTTCAGCAGTCTTTGTCGCTCCTCTGACAAATTCAAGTAGTCCACGTAGGTGACTGTCAGCTCCTCGCCCTCCGCGATCTTACCCAAAGAACGCAGCTCAATCCTGAGGAGGAGAACTACACTTAAACACGAGCAGACATGTGGAAACAAATGCAGAAGGGTTTTGCTTTCTTGTTTTGTGTGTGCAGTCTTTCATTCACGATTTGTGATTGATGGTGAAATCCCGTTCCACAGTGTGGCTTTCAGTCCAGTTGAAGGGCTGATCCTTCAGCTGAGTGAGATATTAGTGTCAGTTTATTTCACACATAAGACAAAAACTTTAGCACTTAAGCTGCAAAAAATTTCTCGTGTGTCTGGATCGTTTTCTTTAATTTGTTGCCTCGTTAATTTAAATTTCGGTGGCTTTACATTTCATGCAAAGCTAAATTTGATTTAAAAAAAACCACACCAAAAATGGCTTAATTTAACACAAATACTGCATTCATATGTAAAGTTTATTTTTGTCATGTTTTAGTTTGGTGTTATGTGGAGTTTAAAGGTGACCTAATAGGGAAAAACTAGAGAAAAACTACTAATTCACTCTCACACAGCAATCTGTGGTGATGTGATGGACAGACACACAAAGTGACACACCGGCTGCATTCAAATAAAATGTTGTGAGGACAGGACAAAAGGTTTAACACGAGAAGAAGTATGAAGATAAGAAAAACATATCAACCTTTTGTTATGCTAAATGAGACAGATACAGGTTAGAGCATCCAACATGTGAACATGTATCGATGTGAAATCCGAGTCACATCAAACATACAGTGCTCACCACAGAACACTACTCGCTTAATACAGGTACAATGGGTCGTTAAGTGTAATGACTTAAGTGTTTAATGACACAGTCTAAAGGGTGCTCTAATAAATAAATGAACTCGAAAGGCTTAAGATGAGGCAACGCACCTCTGTTGAGAATGAAACATAGTATTCACAGCCGATTGACTGAAAGACAAACAGGAAGCAGTTTTACACCAAGTGACACCCGACAAACACGCATTCACAGGAAACGGCACATAAACGTGCGCAAAATTAATTTTTTTAAAAACTTTTTAAATTTTCGACCAATTTAGAGTAATTTGTAGCTCTTTGTAATGATGAAGAGTCACTGAAGAGTTCCTTTTTTTTTTTTTTACTTACTTGCCGTGGTTGAGGATTACAGTGCAGTTAGGCCAGCAGTCATGGTTCACTAGGCACAAGTTGGGAAAAAGACCAACTCCTGCTGCTTGAAGGCCCCTCTGGTCGCTCACACTGAAGCCGTTACAGTTGATCTGGAAAAAGAAGAGTAATATTTGATGTGAACATACATGCATTTTTTCCATATTTCTCCCTATTTCCTTCAGGCCTATTGCCGCTTCATGAATGCAGCACTGTTCAGATTCAATGTCTTTCGGCTTTCAGGTATCAAAATTGTGTAACTTCGGCAGGTCATGAGACAACACTGAGTGGTTGTGGAACCAAAATGGCAAAAACAGTGTTTGCTCAAAAAAAACTGAAGGAGCCCTATTTAATCACTCTGGTCAGTTTAGTCACAGAGGGGGTTGTTAATCAGCTTCAGCTGCTTTGGTGTTAATGAAATAAACAACAGAAGCACTAGAGGGGCAACAATGAGACGGCCCCCAAAACAGGACTGGTTTTACAGCTGGAGACCACTGCACTTATCCCCTCCTCATCTTTTCTGACTCTTATTTCACTAGTTTTGCATTTGGCTAGGGTCAGTATCACTACTGGTAGCATGAGGTGATACTGGGAAGTACTGGGAAAGTATTGGCCTACTGCCACAGATAGATATAATTACTTTGAATATTTAAGACTGTCTTAGCTGTGATTCAAAGTATTAAGTGCCAAAACAACACATCAAGATTGTCTCTGAAAACTGTCCAAATGAGGGTTTTCCTGGATTACTAAATAAATGAAAGTTTTGGAGCACAACTTTTAGTTTTACTCCTGCAGTACCAAAATAATACAACAAAACAAATCAAATGCATGTATTACATACCACTCCAAATATGTGTGAGATGTTATCAACTGTGTGCTGTTTGCTGTTATGGGGCCAGTAGTCCAGGAAGTTGTGAATGTCCACTTTCAGCTCCTTCAAGTCGTCTTCTGGCATGTCGGTAATGTGGTCCTCCAGCTCGTCCAGCGTGGTCAGCTGCATGTCAGATACCACGCTCCCCTCCTTGTCGAGACGCCACAGGATGCGAGCCACCAGACTGAGTGCACAAAAGGAGGACATGTAAAATCAGGTGCATAATATGCTTTATAGTATGCTTGTTTAAGCACCTAATAACAGCGATTCTGCTGTCCTATGGTAGGTAAAAAAGACAGCGGATGTCTTTATTATTCATGTTCAACTCACCACTAGGACAGCCTCTTGTTTTATGATTTATTGGAATGGATTTCCTATAGTGGATAGCTGAAAGTTAACTAGTCTTTTTGCTATCTTTTCAGCAAAACAATACTCCCTAAAGCCCTTATTTCCCTCTCCTTCCACTTACCGGATGTTCTCATTTGGTACTTTGCCATAAGCTTTGATGGCGCTGCATTCTTGCTTGTGCTCTGCCCAGGCTGCACGCTGGCAAGTTCGGTCACAGTAATGTGCAAATTTACACTGCCCACATCTCTGAAGCTTATCTTGTCTTCGGAAACAGCTGTGGCAAATGCGCTCTGTCAGACTGCAGAAGAGTGGAAAGAGAACAGGAAGAGGTGTTATAATCTAAAATCTATAGCACAGGCATAATGCACTCAGTTATCATTTAAAGAGCCACATTTGCACCTGTTTTGAGAGTTCACTCTTTCATTGAATGATTCATAAATAATAAGCATTCACAGCTTTCACAAGAGAGTTGAAGTAGTTCCAGAAACAAACCTAGCGTAAGTGGACTTTGAGCTGA
>VUQJ01015926.1:5237-26381 GCA_015108635.1 Andinoacara biseriatus | reverse complement strand
GTATACAGTATGTGGTGACTGAAGAGGTTAAAGTATGAATCTTCTGGATCTGAAAAGTGAAGCCAATGCAGAAACACTTTAAATGTGCGTTCTTTCTTAAAGCTATTGCAGCAACTTCTCTGGGTTAAAAGAAAAGTCTGGTTGAATAGAAGTCTGTAGGAATGGGGCCCTTGGCTTGCTGCTCTGTCACTAGTGTCCAGTAATGCTGAATATAACATGATGCTCATTTTGTAAATTTTGGTCCCCATTACATCAAAACTGAGGATAACGCAGGGTGTGCTTTACTGTGTGATTGACAGGCCAGTAGCCAATGAGCCTGTGACATTGCTGGATTCCTCGGGCTTTCACATCCATTTTTAAAAACTAAGACGGTGGCAGTGAATTAATTCACCTCAAGGCTTCACAGCAGGACTTTACTCACCAGTGGGTGACATCACTGTGGCTGGTTCTAGTTTATATACACAGTCTATAGATCTTGGTTCTATTTTAGTTAACTTGAAATAGCCATGGTTAATGCAGTGCTTGAATAAGGCGGAGCTATTGTGTCTCCTGGAATTTATGTTTGCAACTAATATGTTTGCAGAAAAAGATCATCATCAACATCAAGAATACTTTTAGATTACGTCAATGTTTTACTGAAAGCATTTGCATTGGTGCAAGATAATAATGTATTTCAAAAGTAAAACGGAATATATCCCCATCTCACCTATATTGTTCAGCAATTTGGTGGGGGGCAAGTCACAAACATACTTGAGTTGAAACATTATGACCGCTCAGAGATAAATTGAAAAACATTGATTATAATTTAACAAATGTTAAGACATTAAAAACAATTTGATCAAATCATAACCTTTTCCGCATAGTAATTAATAATATTGTACAACCAACCACCACAAACACCTCCTGTGATTTATAAATGATGTGCTGCATTCAATAAAAAAGGTACCTTTTAATATAATCCAGCCTGCAATTATGTTGCCAATCTAGAAGATTTCATTGGACTCCACACAGTGTTAAGTACATCCCATGATTCAATACCTTGTAGAACCACTTTAAGCAGCAACAATTTGAAGTAATTGTTGTATGACTTTATCAGTGTTCCACATTGCTGTGGAGAAATTCTAGTCCGACTCTTCTTTATAACATTATTTCATTTTATTGAAGTTTGCAGCCATTCATTTAGACACAGTGGGATCATTGTCCTGTTGCATGACCCACTT
Organism: Andinoacara biseriatus; assembly: GCA_015108635.1. Lineage (NCBI taxonomy): Eukaryota > Metazoa > Chordata > Actinopteri > Cichliformes > Cichlidae > Andinoacara > Andinoacara biseriatus. The sequence goes on along the minus strand of VUQJ01015926.1, from coordinate 25,161 downwards.
TTGGCCAAACTTTAGCTATGAGACACAAGGTCTCACATTTGACTTGAGTACACTTTGGCATACAGAGGAGATCATGGTTGACAACACCTGCAAGGTGCCCAGGTCCTGAGACAGCAAAACAAGCCCAAATCATCACTCCTCCACCGCTGTGTTCGACAGTAGATATGTGGTGTTTGTGTATTTTTTGCCAAAAGTGGTACTGTGCATTCTGGCCAACCAAACAGCTCCACTTTGGTGTCAATTAACCCAGTGCATCTTTTTAGCAGCGCCTGGCTACTATTTATTCGCTTTTGATTCCTAAAGAAACACTAGGGGTCTACTTAGTTTCATAGGATGGCACAAAGCCCTATGAAAACTCTTTCACTTCTGACTGCAATTGGTCAAACAAATTTAGAACATTTCAGTGTAATTTTCAGCATGAATTAACTGTCCCTCAATTCTTATGGAATTATTTTCAATTTAATTTCATGGCAGCTATTTTGGAATTGCTGCCATTAGTGGATTATTTTCCAAAGGCAAATTTGTGTCAAGCTGTTTCCCACACATACTTAATGGGTGGCACACACATATTAATAGCAGTCTAAGTATATTCAGCAATGGGGCAAACTCAGAAAAGGCGTGACCATGCTGACCAAACCAACCTCAGCACTTCAGTCTCCAGAGCAGGTTTCTGTCAGTAATGCCTTCAGTCAAATTCAACATATGCTGAGCTTCTTTGGATGGCCAGGCAAAACACTGTCAACATTCATCAGCATTTTCTAATTCTAAGTAGGATTTGACAAAATACAGACTGTATTTTAAGTTTTTATTGGTGATTCTAAATTGCCTATAGCTGTGAATGTGGGTGCCAATAGTTTTCTGTCTTTCTGTTAGTCCTGCGACAGACTGGCGACCTATTCTGGGTATACCCTGCCTCTCACCTCATGGCAACTGGGAAAGACTACAGGACTGAGGTGTGTTCGATCTGCTCCTGATTTCACTCTGAACTCGCTGCTCAACAATATAGTGGATCTCTATCATTCCACCTGTCTATGCTTTTTGATAAATTTCAGATTTCTGAGTGCATTAAAGAAAGGAAATTTAAGCAAAAGGAAAAAAAGCATTCACACACACATACACATAAAGTTATATTTTAAAGCACACAAAGAATACACACAGGTTGGACACACAACATATCCCATTCAGCTGTGTACACATGCACAGTGGTTTCCTGTTTCTGTGTCAGTTTTCCTGCCGGAGGCTGCAGAGGTGATTCCTCTACTCCCCACATGATGTCTACAGAGACACTCAACTATTTTTAGCATCTTCTTCCAAACACACTCACCCTTGTCTTGACAGATCACCGTTTCAAACACACAGCCAGTCTCAGTCTTTTATACATACCATCTCCATTGCCACATTATTCACCACGTTTTTGCTTACCTTGGAGAGACTTTAGCTTTTTCTCCACAGCAGCCTTCACAGTTTCACAGTGTCATCATGTCATCATGCGCAACGAGACACTGACATTTTGTGAAAGAACAAATTTGTCAAGCTCAATAAGAATGCAGAGGTGCAGGGGTATCATATCACAGATGCTGCGAGCAGGCATTCCAAGATTGGCACTAAAGTTCTAGTTTTAATCGTACTTGCACCATATCAGTTTGCCTCTAGGTCAGCCCTAGAAATAAAAATCACGCCACATTAAGCTCCTGATATTAGATTAATAGACAGTGTGGCTGGATTTGGACCTATTTTGTTTAGATTTGTGGTGTCTTTTTTTGGACTACAAATGATGGATTTTTGGACGGGCAGTGTCATAACAATTAATGACTTCTGGTCAGTATTCTCAAGGTTGTTCAAATATACAGTATCGTTAGGCTAATAGCATAATGGCCTAAGCCATATATTGACATATTTTGCGATACCTACCTAAATCTACTCTGCTAACAGTGTTGATTCATTTAGATGGATATCTCAATTTTGGCCAAAATATGACTTAGGCCATTATGCTATTAGGCTAACAATATGTTAACAAAACTAGCATTATTGTAACTGTGTGGTATGGAGCATACAGTACAAATGTGACAAAACCAAGTCCTCTGTCTCTTAACACATGGTGCAAATATTGTGTAGAAGAACTCTGAATATTTGAATAATGCTACATTTGAATATTGTGTGGGTGGCACAGTAGTGTGATGGTTAGCACTGTAGTGATGCCAACACCAAGAAGGTCCTGTGTTTGAATCCAGTGTGGGATTTTTCTGTGTGGAGTTTGTATGTTTTCCCATTGTCTGTGTGGGTTCTCTCTGGGTAGGTTAACTGGCTATTCTAAATTGGCTGTAGGTGTGAATGGTTATATGTCTCTATGTGTTAGCCCTGTGAGTGACTGGCAGCCTATCCAGGGTGTACTCCATCTCTAGGCCCATGACAGCTGGGATAGGCTCCAGGGTTGCAGACAGTGCTGAGAATATTTTTAACAATGGTGTTGTGCTGCTGCGGTGGACAAACTGTGGACTCCATTTCTTTATCACTCCAAGCATATTTTTCTCTGTTATATAACCTGATACCTATACATCTGTGATATGTCAATATCTGCCAGTTTGATCACCCAGACAATTCACTGTAGTAATATTTTAAGTATGAAATATCCTTTTGAATTTGATCAAATTTTGCATTTACTGTCAAGTGACGTAATATTAACTTTAGATGTGAATCTGAAAATCATTAGTTGTTAACTTTGTGTTCATGCTCATATAAACAGCTTTATTTGTGTTTACGCCACTTCTCATCTCTAATATGTGAGCCAAAAGAAGCATCGTATGGCTTTCCATCTGCTGACATTCTGGAAATAAAATAAAACTGCTCTAAATCCAATCCAATGTGCATCTACACAAGACCGTGTGAAGGAGGTTTGCCTCGAAAACTTTCAGCGTACATCTGAACTGCAACTGAAAGTGAGCAATTTGTGTATCAAGACTTCACTTGACTAAATTCTAGGTTGTTTTCGAGGCACTTTACAGTACCCAAATTAATGACAATGCATGTGTTAGACATGTCCGAATGGATGATTTCAACAGAATAGTTGTTTCCATCACAGGTGAGTGTACAGACCTTACAGCTGGGGGAAATCGAATGTCTTGCTGAGGAAACTTCTCACTAAAAAAGTCAGCAGATTTCATTTTATGAGGAAAGAGGAAAAACTGAGGGAAGCTGGTGGTAACCAGTGTCTCCATGGTTTCTGTCTGGTGTGGTGAGGAATGTGCTGTTTGACTGTGTGTGTAGGCGTCACCGACACCACTGATGAAACTGCAACTCACAATGACACCACTGTCAGCAGGACACCAACACGCCAACGAGGCAGGAAAAAGAACATTTCTTCTTGTGACACTGAACAGTAAATGGTGCCCAGCATGTTTTAGACAAGCTAGTAGCTTTGTAGCCTAAACTTAAAAAGCAAAGTGAAAAATGACACTTAAACCTGGGAACAAGACTAAAACATCAGTATCCTTAGTAAAAGTCCTCTGATTTATGCCACCACCACCACCACCTGCAACCTTGTTATGAGAACTTTTGTTGTGCTGCGTTCCTCCTGTATGTCTTTATCAAAATGGCATCACCAGCTTTAAATGAGATGACGACCTACTGTTCCTGCAAGTGGGTACAGTAGGCCTACAAGTATATACACTGCTCAAACTTAAAGGGACACTTCAAAAACACATCAGATCTCAATGTGGGGAAAATCATGCTGATATAGGTACTGATATGGACCGGGTAATGTGTCAGGAACAAAATATGCCACATCCTGTGATGGAAATAAAAATGATCAGCCTACAGAGGGCTGAATTCAAAGACACCCCGAAAATCAAAGTGGAAAAATTATCCAGCAGACCTGAACATTTTGCTGAAATTATATTGCAACAACTCAAAATGGTGCTCAGTAGTATAACCCCCACGTGCTTGTATGCATGCCTGACAATGTCAGGGATGACAGCTGGTTCTCCTCACAGATCTGGACCAGGGCAACACTGAGCTCCTGGACTGCCAGAGGTGCAACCTGGCAGTGTCAGATGGACCGAAACAATGTCCCAGAGGTGTTCTACTGGAATTAGGTCAGGCAAGCGTGGGAGCCAGTAAATGATATCAATTTCTTCATCCTGCAGGAACTGCCTACATACTCCCATCATATGAGGCCAGGTTTTGTTGTGCACCAGAAGTAATCCAGGACCCACTGCACCAGTGTAGAGTCTGACACTGGATCCAAGGATTTCATCCTGATACCAACAGTTATAGCAGTCAGGGTGCTGTTTCCTAGCTTGTACAGGTCTGTACATCCCTCCATGCATCCCCAGATCAAACCGTTCATGCTGAACGATTTTACAGTTAGCATAATGTTCTCCACGGCTTTTCAAGACCCTTTCACATCTGTCACGTGCTCAGGGTAAACCTGCTCTCACCTGTGGCACCAGTGGAGGACCTGCCAATTCAAATGCCAGTTGGGCTTCACTGTGCCAGGCAGTGAGCACAGGGCCCACTAGAGGATATCAGGCCCTCATGCCACCCTCATAAAGTATGTTTCTGAGTGAATGGTCAGAGACATTCACACCTGTGGCCTGCTGGAGGTCATTTTGTAGCTCTGGCAGTGCTCATCCTGTTCCTCCTGTTGAGTAACTCCTAGGCAGGTAGTTACTTGTAGAGTAACCCTCTGCTACTTAACTGACCAGATCAATATCCCAGAAGTTTAACTGACTTGATGCTATACTCTGTATATAGCATAACAGCCATTTATTGGGTTTTAATAATAAAACCATATGTGTCTGTCATACTGTATAGACATAGCACACAGTCAAATTTGAACATGTTTATGTAGTAGATTACTGCCCACTGTTTTCACATTTCTGCAGCACTGAGCTGTTCAAATATGGCACGTGTTTCTGTCATGGTGGAATTACCTTTCTGCACTCACCCCAACTCTGTTCAGAAATTCATAATGAGTAGAGCAGAGATCTAAAAATCACACCATCACTGAGATGAAAGCATCAGAAGACTCATCCCTGCACTGGGAGAGCAGGCAATAACCATCTTTGTCTATAGATCTGGGCAGTCATCACATGCACACATTGTACTTCTGAGTGAAGTTGATGTCTGATCTGCTAATTATGACTCTGAAGGCTCAGCCGCTCCACGACTAGAGGCCAGGAAACCATGCTCCTAATTGGTCAGCTTTACGTAACAGAGCAGGCGAGCTAAAGGGACCCAGGCAAACCTATGATGAGCCAGGAAATGACTGGTATGCTACAACTTCCACTTTTTAAACATCTGAGGAAGTGGGAGGAAAGAAAGAAGAAGAAACTAAATAGAAGTAATGTGCACAACACAGAAAGAGGACAGTCGAGATTGAGGACTTTTTCTCACTCTCTCATCTCTGGGAATACCCAATCGATGTTAATCTGATTGGCAGAGCCTTTCCTACGGCAGAGAATGAGGAGAGGAGAGAGAGGCGCTGCCACTTTAACTGAATAACCTGACATAACAGAGACAGATAGACAACACAGAGACAGAAGAAGAGGGTGGTGAATGAAACACGAGGGGCAATAATGATTTCTTAGATGCTACATTGACTCCATCAATTTAAAGGAGAAAGCGCTGCTGTAACATGGGGATGAGCATTTTTGTCCAACCAGACAGGAGAAGTCAAAAAACAGGAGGTTACTGAGAGGGAGGCGCTACAGAGCTATGACTCATACTGGGCTGCTTTTGCACTGCTAGACTGATAGAATGGGTGTCGTGGCAAGGCAAGGCAAAGAAAGGATGTTAAGTGAATAAAAAATGAAAGAAGAGAAGACAGAACTAGAGTCATTTCCAATATAAGGCAAATGTGTGAACCACTACACTATTCTGCCACCTCAGTTTCACTATGAAATCATTACCTCCGCCAAAGAGGCTCTTTTTGATAGTGCATGCGTGCATGCTTGTCATTTTTTCTGTAACCATGATAGATCAAAACATTCTGGATGAATTCTGCGAAAAGTTTGTAGGGTGTGGAGTCATATTGATTCATTCAAATTTGCCTTACATCCACCAAAGTCTTCAAGGTCAACTTAATGATTTATTGGTCAAAAATTGACAAAAAGCCTTATAACATTAAAGACTATGATTCTTGTTAAGTGTGGTGTGTATTGTCAACATATAGAAAGTAATAGGGCTGTGAAATTAATCAAATTTCATTTTTGATTCCATTGCCAATGATCACATAAACAGTGTAATTGACAAAAAGCAATTATTATTCAAATTATTTTGTCAAATTACGCTCTGCAAGTATACTTGTAACCCTGATTTACACTGCAATTTTGAGTCCTTGCGGGGTCTACAACCTACACAAGAGGCCAGTGACATTGCCGGCCACTTATGTTAGTTAACACATAATTATGTGTTAATTAACATTAATTAAGTAGGAAATTTATGCCATAACCTATGTCATAACCTGACCTGCACCTACCGTGCAATGTAACTACAGGTCGGTCAACGCAGCCTGCAAGGATTGTGATTGGTGTGTTCAGCACTGTTGATTCCTCCTGTGCATTTCCGGCAATGTTTACACTGCAGTTTATGAATTTATCAGAACAATCATTGTCTCAATATAAGGAATAATAATCAAACCATCAATTTAAGTACTCACAAATGTCACTGCAAAAAGTGAGGACCCAGGAGGGAAAAAGTCCCGGCATATAATGGGCATGTTGGCCCATTATATCCACGTTCTTGGATTAAGTTAGTGACGGGAATTAATTTTGCATACATGTACAGGATCTTTCAGTATGTTGTTGCAGTCACTAAAGTTAACTTGGTCTTATTTTTCTTCTTAGTATTATTAGTCACAATATAGTATTACCTTTCTATTTATTTATCTTTTTTTTATTTGTGTGTAATTTATAATTTATTTATTATGTTGTAATTTATTTATATATTTTATATTTTATTTATATATTCTGTATTTTCAATTTAGCATTTATTTATGTTCAAGCAATTGTAGAAGTGCACTAGATTTCAAGGTATTCAATGTTCTTTAAGGAACATAAATACGGTATGTTTACAAAGTCAGTGAGTACTCATGTTAAATAACTGTGATTTTAAATATTGACCAAAATAATTGTGATTTTTTTTCCATAATCACGCAGCCCTAGAAAGCATTGTATAAAGATTTAAAATATCATGTCACATTTAACCTCTGACCTCTCCTTCAAGGTCAATAGATTAATCTGAAGGTCAAAGTGATAGCAATACTACACAGAGCTATTTAAAACTGGTTCTTTGCTAAATATCATGTTACTTTGGACCTCTGAGCTCTTCTTCAAGGGAAATAAGGTCAAACTTTCAAAAAATATCTTATCTTTAAAACTGTGCTGTCTGTATTGCCACCATTTATGAAATGATACCGGGTATTCTAAATAATCACATTATAGTTTACCTTCAAAAGTCTCATTTGACCTTTGATCTCACATTTACATTTCACATCTGCCTTTCTTTCAAGTTGACCCCAAAATCTTTAAAGAAAGTATTGTGAAGAAAAAAAGAATGAGCTGCCTAGTTAGTTAGAAATATACTGTTGTATAATATTATATCATAAGCTAAGTTATTCATGTCCAGTTATTTACAAATCAATACCTATTATCCAATATCTACTCCTACATAATGTTCATGTAATCAAAGTAAACATCTGTCATCCATCCATCCTCTTCTGCTTTTCATGGGCCGGGTCGTGGGGGCAGGAGCCTAAATAGAGAAGCCCAGGGGTCCCTCTCTCCAGCCGCCTCCACCTCTCATCAGGAGGGACCCCAAGGCGTTTTCAGGCCAGTTGAAAGATATAATCTCTCCAGCGTGTCCTGGGTCTGCCCTGGGGCCTCCTTCTGGTGGGACATGCCCGGAACACCTCACACAAGAGGTGGCCAGAAGGCATCCTAATCAGATGCCTGAGCCACTTCAACTGACTCCTTTCAATGTGGAGGAGCAGTAGCTCTACTCTGAGCCCCTCCCGGATGGCCGCACTCCTCACCTTATCTCTAAGGGAGAGGCCAGCCACCCTTCAAAGGAAACTCATTTCTGCCGCTTGTATTCGCATTCTTATTCTTTCGGTCACTACCCAAAGCTCGTGACCATAGGTGACGGTGGGAACATGGATCCAGTGGTAAATCGACAGCTTCGCTTTTACACTAAGCTCCATCTTCACCACGACAGACCGGTGCAGCGCCCGCATTACTGCAGAAGCAGCCCCGATCCATCTGTCGATCTCCCGCTCCATTCTCCCGTCACTCGTGAACAAGACCCCGAGATACTTGAACTCCTCCACTTGGGGTAGGAAAGGTTGTGGGCAGTCCACCCTTTTCCGGCTGAGGACCATGGCCTCAGATTTAGAGGTGCTGATTCCCATGCCAGCTGCTTCACACTCGGCTGCGAATCGTTCCACTGCGAGCTGGAGGCCACCACCTGATGAAGCCAACAGGACCGCATCATCTGCAAAAAGACTCTGAGGCCACCAAGGAAGAAGCCTTTCGCCACCAAGGCTAATTCTGTCATGCTACCCTTATCTGATTTTACTACATTTCAAACTTCTTAAAGTATGTTTAAAAAATAACATAGAAAACAAAATGAATATATATAAAATGAAATACTATTCCCTTCAAAGTAAATACTGCCCAGAGTGCGAGCTGTTTGGCAGAGGTTTGCAATCTTGGAGTGTTTTTTTGTTAAAAAATGTTCGAGTCTGTCAGCTCTTCTTTGAACATTTATCCAGGGCAAAAATGATGTTACACAACAGAAAAATATCAGCCACTGACATTGTCAGCGTATTTGCTGACATGGAAACAGTGGAACAGAAGGAAAAAGACAGCAGAGGAGAGAATGAAAAGGAATGAAATAAATTTAGATTAGAATAAACCAAATGGTGGCTGCCTGAGGACCTCCATAAGACAACAAAATCCTCATTGGATGCAGCTGGAATGATATGAGATATCAGTTTATTGATAGATAAAAATGACTCCATTAAAACTTAATTTTGTGGGACAAACCCCTCATTTAAAATTTTCTCCCTCCATGAATGAGCTTTAGAAGCAACAGGAGACCAGGAAAGGTAAAAACTGACTCAATGATTTCTGAGCTGTTTCTCTTTTTAACTCAAGAACATTTGTGCTCTTTTTGTTTACAGGCTTCTGGCACAGTCACCACATGTCCTAGCTGACCACAACATGTATTTTAAGGAGGGGTTAGGCCACTAACACGTGTTGTCATTTGCCATTTCATATACTTCAGCACAGACAGCTGTTGTGCATGAATTTAAAACTCTTTTGGCCTGTATGCCAAAGCTGTTTATCTTCTCTGTTCTGTGAAAACTCTTTTTGACATAACTGTAGGCAAATTTGAAAAAAAAAATCAATTAGCTGTAATTTAAACTTTATTATAATTTTTGAGCTGATTTATAGATGGCCATTTGCAACATCTGTAAATACCTACAGTACCGTGTCTATGCAAGTTCTACAGAAAGGGGGGTGTTTTTTTCTGCTGTAGGAAAAAAAAAAGACATTTTGGTTTCATGATTCACTGCCAGAGCACAAGCACATCAGTTTATAAAATCTATTCAAACATTTCTGAGCTGAGAGAAAGCGACAGGATGGAGAAGAGACTGTCTCTCTGGAAGATGAGAATAACCGGCAGGCATATGTTTGCCATGTGCTTCCTTGGAACATGACAACACAAAATATGGTGCTACAAAAAATAGAAGCGTGGAAGAAAAGGAGCTTCCCTGGTATCATCCACTTCCTGCGCACTCTCTGCCATCACTGAATGCAATTTAATTACCTCACCCGCTTTCATTTCCTCTTGACTCCCTGAGGAGGAGAGAAGAGCAAGATGAGAGCGATAGAAGGAGAAAAGGATAAATGCTGAAAGAGAGAGGAGAGCTGATGATGCTGCGAAGAGGAGGACACCCCCCCCTTTTTTTTTGGTTAATCTCATACAAGTGTTCACAGTACTATAGCCTGATGAGTCACAGGGATCATCCTGTCTAAACTGAACAGATACCAGAAAAGAAGGTGTCAAAAGAGAAAGAGGTGAAGAGGAGGGAATCCTCTTTTTCCCTTTTAATAGAAAAAGAGACAATGACTTGGTGGAACCAGGTAAATACAGTTTTTTTTCTGGATGGCCTCATTATGACTTACAGCAGTTTGTGTGTCTGCATCTATATTTATCACCATCTGAAGGCACGACTTTTATAAACAGCTTATGCTTATCTTTTGTATGAAGGACTCATTACATGAAATTAAACCTGTGGCATAATTAAACCTGCTAAAACTGCAGAATGCAAAAAATCACTTGGGTTAGAATTTCCATCCATCCATCCATCCATCCATCCACCACCACTTACAGTATGTGGTCACATGGGCAGCAGTCTAAGCAGAACTGCTCAGACCTGTCACTTGCATCCACATTCTTGTCACTACCCAAAGCTTGTGGCCAAAGGTGAAGGTAGGTGGACTGAACAGTAAATCAGCACCTTTGCTTTCACACTCAGGTCTTCAACATGAGCGACCTGTGCAGAATCAATCCCCCACTCTTTCCCTCACTTGTGAACAAAACCCCAGGATACTTCAATTCATCTACTTGGGGTAGGAAGAATATAATAACCTGGTTCCTGGTTGGCTCCTCAGCAGTGTGGGGGCAAAAGCGTGAGGGAAGCCCCACATCCTGGTTTAGAGGCACCAGAGCAAACCCCTGTAACAAGTTGGGGGAGAACAGAAAGAAGATTGCTGACATAAACAAATATAAAGCACATGCTGGTGTTGCTTTATGTGGCTATTTAGTGTTTTCAAGTGGTCTTGACTGTCTAACCCACTCACCAGAGACATGTAGGAGACAAAATACAGCCAGCTGCTATCAGGGTTGCTGGGTTCTAGACCAAAAAAATGTCTGGCGGTATTGGGCGACCGGGGTGTGGGCTTCCTCCCCTGGCTATCAGATGACGACTGAGCTAAAATGACCTGTTTACTGGCTAAAATTAAGCTTATTTAAGCTAAAATTCTTGGATTTTTGAATGCATCTGACCTAAGTTTGGGAACAGCTAGCAAGTGGACCTCTGAGCTTATTTTGTTAAAAATAAATGCAACAAAACAACTTCTATGCCGAACATTCTGCCATTAACTTCCTCATTAGTGTAATTTGCATCCATAAACATTTCATCTTAATTTTAATGAGAAAGTGCAGTGGAGCTATAAAATGATAAAAATTAATGAGGCCTGCTCTGTGCGTAAAAGTCAGGCTTAATTATAATGTGAGCCTAAAGGTTACAGCCAGTAACATTACGTGATTTTAGGAAAAGCCAACAATGAATGGATCCTTCTACAAAGTCTACCTTCTACAAGTATTGTGTATTCATTTGACACAGGACCAGATACACGATCCCACTGGCCCAAATATTCACTGAAGGACCAAACGTGGTTGAATCCACTGGTTGTGTAATTTTTAACATTAACAGTGGCCAGGAGTTTTATACAATTTCTGAGATTTGTATTTTTTATGTTTATGAGGTGTTTTTCAAGGTTTAAAATATAATTTAGCTTCCAGCAGGTACCAGCAGCACTGGAGCACAGAGAAAGTAACACTGTTGAATGTGGTCCTTCTGTTAGATTTGTTTTACTGTGATGTTAAAAATGCCAAGTTTCAGGCCAGACACTACAGTCTTAGCAGCAAGGGGAAAAAAATCTCAGAATTTCAAAATTGTCTCTTCATTTGTCATCTATTGAACAATTTTGTTTTCCGGTGTGAGTCTGCTGCAGTCTCACGGGGTCGTGCGTATTCCCTGAGGGCTTTAGTCTCATTTAGCCAAAATAGATCATTTCTGTGATGGTTTAATACCTCAGAGTTCTCAATGAATAGGAAGTCTGAAGCTGTATAAATGCACAAACATGTAAAGCAAATCCAGACTAAAATCACAAGTACGTATATGACTGTAAATGACATCAGTAAATGACATCCTGCCTGATGCCTGCAGCAGCTATGAGCTCATCCCCCCTCTCTTCCCTCCTTCCACTTTTATTATCTAGGCCTAAAAAAAGACACACACCCCCACCCCACATCCACTCAGCAAATATGCCCATTAACAATGTTCACGACGCTGTGCACTACCACTGCTTTGAAGAGGAACAAATGATCACTTTTTTGTCTGCCAGCTGGAGTTTATTGTGTGCTGCTACAGTGTCGCAGCTTGTTTGTCACAGTGAATTCAAATAGACAACACAAAACTAGGGTGATTTTGTAAAACTCTGGAATAAACTCAATTAAATATTATGTGTGGCTGTGGGTAATAAAACTGTTATTTCCAGAAGAGTCAGCAGATGGAGTTGGATGATGAAATCTAGTGTTTCTGCATTATTCTATCTCAGCTTTTCTGACTGAAAACTGTTTATATATATTTAGAATTTTCTAAAAAATATATTCTTTAAACCTCCAACAACATATTTCCGTGAGATTTTAACATGTGAACTTTGATATGATTTGATATTTTGGCACATATTAGACAATATACAAGCTTGGTGAATCTGAAAACTAAGTCATAAAACAGAGGGTAGCTGCACATTCAGATACCAGACCCACTTTGCACTACCTGCCCAGCACCATCACCAGCTGGTAAAGAAAATGGAATAAAAATGGAGCTGACTGGAGACAGAATCTCGGTCTTGCGTTCATTAGGTGAACACAAACAACCCCAGTGGAAGGCAATGTTGCTCTTGTTTTGCTGGATGTGTAAATAAGCTACTGTTTGAAAACAGAAATCACTAAATAGAGAAGCAACATATGCCAGATGTTATCATATGAAACACATTTTAATTTATGATGTGTGAAAAATATTTTATTTCACACATCTTTAATATTTGTTTTTAATGGAGAAAAAAATTAATGGATATGCCGCCAGAAACAGAACCTCTATTTCCACTGTCACTTTCTGTCTTGCCACTATTTTAATATGAACACAGTGACTGAGGTTACATGTTTATATTTATGTAACTTTTCATTTTGTAGCCTCCAAGTTCTCCGCAGTGAATGTGGATGGAAACCTCATTAATATAAAACAGTTCTGCTCACGCTGTTTATATTAAAATGTTGAACTGTTTATCAGCATGATTTACGCTGCTTTTGGCCCATATCTGTTTCAGAAATCCCCATTTGGACTCTGTGACTAACCAACACACGCTAATCTGTGAAGGTGATGCACTAATGATGCAGCATTGACTGAACAAATGCCCAGTTTACCAATATAAGTGACATTTGCAAAAAATTATATTAAGAGCTAGATAATGTTACATGTATATTAGATTATGTGTGTTTGTCTTCTGAAAACACTGTCAATGGAAAGGCTTTCAGAAAAGGTCAGAGAGCTATTTTTCACTTCTGCGAAATGTCTCAGTCAAATTTAATCTCAAACTGGTACAGAAACTATGACATTTAAACCGTGGATAGAAGCCAAAACAACTTAAATGGTATGGCCATCGTGTATGTCTAGGGAAGCTTTATTAGACATTGTAAGTAAATAAACAGAGAATGAGGCAAGGCAGTAACGTGGGGAAAGCCACTGTGGAGCGCTCCAGTGAATGTGAATATTGGCTCTAAAAACAAGTGATAGATGTGCATGGGGATCCTGGGAGATGATGTTTTAGCTTATATTGCTTATTCTGTGAAAAGACAGGAGCTCAGTCCAGACTAGGCCAAATTACAGCTTAGACTGGGCGATACACTATAAAGGACAGATGGGAGACTGGAAGTGAAGCACACACCCCCACCCAGCCACACCAAAAAATATGGCTTTCAGAGTGCTTGTATTGAGCAGTACTCCACAACATTCATCTTAACCTACTTTCCAGCAATAATCTACATAAACACTCCCCAATCTCCAAGGAAGGGGATGCAGGAGACAAATTACAGCCCCAAGGCTAAAGTGGAGCATGTGCATGAGCATGTTGGTGTGTTTGTCTGTTGCTTTGAGACAGGCTGATTTGGAGCTCTATGCTCCTGAGGTTTGTAGTAGATCAAAGAAAGCTTGGCGGCAGTGGCGTTCGCTTCACGGGGTCGTTAAATGTAGACAATTCTCCAGGTCGTCATTTAGACTCGCCATGTGCTGACGCAAATCACTCCAGCCATTTCAAATTAGTAGCCAATCCTCAGGGCTCTTTTGTCTTCCAAGAGCTGGAGGATAGATAAGTGAATCAGCTCCAATGCAGCCGAGACTCATTGTAGTCTGTACTGGTTCAGCACTACGGACAGCTCCACTTGTACGGCAGCCAAAATTCTGTTACACAACTGTAGCGCAAGTACTCCTGCTCTTACTGCAAACAGAATACACAAGCAGGTAGTAGTATCATGTAATATAAGCATCAATACACACACTCACACACACACACACACTCTCTAATAGATTATACCTACTACTAAGACTGACTAACAGACAGATAAATGTACTGTTGCTATTGATACTACTTCCTATACTGTATAGTATGTTGTTAGTAATAATATATGATGTTACTACTAATACCACAAAAAATACATAGAATACCACTATTACTAATGTTGTTTGATATTACTATTCCTAACATTAATGCTTTTGAGCATTCAAATTTTTTTTGAGCTAGCCACATGACCTTTTTTAGTGCTGAAAAAACCCATTTAAGCACTGTTTAAAAATAAAGGTGAATAAAAATAAGGTGACATAAAAACAATCAAATTTCAACACATCTCTATATACTTTTAAGGCCTGTAACTTGGACATTTTTCATAGTATGAAGAAAAAATTTTGCAAGACCAATAGATCCATGCACCACTAAAAAAGTAAAATTATTTTGATTAAAAGACAACTTCTGAGGAAGACAAGAAGGTGTGACATTTACACACTGTACACACTGTACACACTATGGTGGCACTGAAAAAAACAATGGGAACCATAATTTGTCCAAAAGCTATTTCATTCGGGACTAAAGTGCTGCCTCATTGTAGTATTGCTTCTTTTTCTATCTTTCTAAATGCATCATAAAGCTAGGTTTATCCATTTAACCCATCTTTTTGTCTCAGTGTGTAACATGTGGTGCTGCTGAGCGAGCTGAAAAAATGAGCTGTGAATCTTTGTGGACAGAGACTAGAACTCCACATGGCTCCTCACTGCAATCAAAGGCCTCCACACGCTGCCGCTCACAGCCGACTGACTGACAGTGAGGAGCCTCCCGACTGCAGCTCTCTGCCAGACACACTGCTGCCATCCTGTCTGACTACACAAACACGGGAGCAATAAACAGCACACGTACAGAAGACAGTGGAATGAATACAGCTGGGCATCACTTAAGGTATTTCACCAATCAGTCTCCTTTGGCTGACACAACTGGGTTTCAGCTGACAAGCATGATGTTTGGCGGTAGAAAACTGGGACACAGCCCCAGTGCTAATCCCCATTATGTTATTATGCTAAAAGTGATGCTTTTCATTATCATCAGTATGGTTCCTAAAAAATAAAAATAAAAACCAAAGCCAGATTCTTTGCCTTTAGGGAATGAAATTGCCCACAAGCTTCCAAAATAAAAGACACTTTCATTTTTTCTCTTTTCATCAAATTTGTTCTATGCTAGGAGATAAATCTCTTCTCTCCATGTTTCAATATACTCCACTTCCACGGCAGACAAAGGGATTCCCTAAAGTCTGTGCATGTATTGATGAAAAAGTGGAGCATGAGTTCATCTGCAGAGTGATGGGGAGGTTTATGAGAAAGGGGGTTTAGGGGGATGTGGAGGTGCTGGAGATGTGCGGCATCTGTGTGTTTCGTGTGTGTTAGTGTGTGTCAGTGGTGTGTTAAGTTGTTATAGCTTCACATCCCACCATCCCTGGATTAGAGTGGTTGGAAGGTAAAGGGATGAGAGGAGGGGCGAGCGAGGGTTTGATCTCACTCCAATTCTATCGGTGCATAGGTGGAAACTGAAGCAAATCCCCAAATAAATAAAAGATCCTTGACACTGGCTCCATATTCGCTGTGCCAGCCTCCTCCCTGCATACTGTACAGTACAGGGCTGCTACCTCCACCTCCCCAAAATGGGATCCTGCACTCAGTAATCCCAGAAAAAACAACTCTGGGCCAGCCTGCATCTGGGATTGATCCATCTGTCTGAGACATACAACTTCAAGTGCATTCCAATAAAGCCTTGCATAGGCCTGAAACATGATAGAGAAAAAAAATAATCAAGTTTTTTCCCTTAGATTTGGTATTTTATTGCTGCCAATTTCAGAAGAAATAGTGAATGTGCAGTTCAAGCTTTGAATCTCAGCTTTGTTATGGTATTAATATAGTGGTTGTAGCTTAGGAAAAGCAGCAGGTTAATCTACTAATTGGGAGGTTGGTGGTTCAAACCCTGGCCTCTCCCTAGTCTGCATGCTAAAGAATATTTGGGCAAAAATTCTGAACCCCAAGCTGCTCTCTGATGTATCCATTGAAGTATGAATGTGTGTGAATGTTAGATAGAAAGCACTTAGGCATAGAAAGAAGTGCTTGTATGAATGTGTGTGAAAGTGCTAGAGTGCTCAAAGTAGTGTAGAAGCCATACAGGAACCAGTCCATTTGTTATTTTAGTACAGAGCAGCAGGGTGGATAGTAATAGTAATATTCATTTAAAATGAATTCTATCATTGGTGAATGTCATAACTTACAGTCTAACTTTTGTTGACCCCCCACCCCCACTGGCTGATAGTCATCCTGAGTGTCACTTTTTCTGTCACTATTATCCTAGTTTCTTCAGTCAGACTTTCCAAGATTTTTTTGGTCACCTCTCTCCACTTTCCCTCAAGCTAAAAGTGCTTCCTTATACAGAGAAATGGAGGTGTGATATTATGCAGACTATAAGCAGACTGCAAGCAGCAAACCCAAGCCTGTGTGACTTTGAATGAGTCTGATTCACTAACATATGCACACAGGAAAAAAAAAAACTTTGGCCAGGGCACACATTATGAATGTGATGGTGATTTTGCATGAAAACTAATTTTGCGCACTGGTTAAGAACATTTCCACACACATAATGATTAATGCCCAATTTTTCTTAAAAAATAGGCAAGACAGCCCAGAAGTGTTTGTTTCCTGTTAGGTGGTGGAATGCTTGTCTGGCCAAGTTGATGACCTCAATTCAACGTGATAATGTGTGTGACCTCTTAACTAGCCTGAAGGCAAAGATCAATCAAAACAAATAGGAGGCCAATCTGGCTGAAATATAAGCCAAGCAAAGCACCAGAAAGCAACATAGCAAATGTTTGTTAATGTCTGTGGGTCAGAGACCTGACAGTCACTTACAGCTTGAGGCTCAGACCAATCAACCACAACATTAAACTCATTTAAAGGTGAAGTGAATAACATGTAGAATGCAGAACCTTAAAAGCAGTCCATGCACGGATTAAACTCAAATCTTTGGTTGTTTAAAAGTAAAAATGAGAAGCGGCCCTATCCTGACTGACATCAGAGGAGCTTCAGGGTAGACCATATACCTACAGTTATTTTAGAATTTGAATGTGTACGAAACCCATGCTGGCACAGAAAGAACATGCACACTACAAACAGAGAAGCCCCAGTTGACCATGTACCTGGAACATTTTTGCTATTTAAAAAAGGGTTCTGGGGGGCGGTGGCTAAGGTAGTAGAGGGGTCACCTACCACTGGTCGACATCAGTGCATCGATACCCAGCTCCTCCATGTGTCAAAGTATCCTGTGGCAAGGTACTGAATCCCAAATTGCTGGAGTGTGAGTGTGTGTGTGAATGTTAGACATAGTTAATACCACTGTGTGAGTGTGTGATTGGGTGAATGAGACTTCTAGTAGGAAGTGGTTTGAGTACTCAAATTGAGTAGAAAGGTGCTATGTAAGTACCATTCCATCTAAGGCCGTAGCGCTAACCACTGCACCGCCATGCCACCCACAATCTGGGACGCCCACAGTAATTACACATTTAAAACTGAGGTCATGCTATATTGGTTTAAAGTTGAAGTAGCCCTATGGATGTTTTAGCAGAATGTACTGGGTGCAACACAGTATAGACAATGCTACTACTGTAATTCAATCAGGACCTCTACAGTCAAAAGACTGCTACATCTACACTAATTGCAGACCTGTACCACATATGTTGCTAATGCAGACTATCACACCCCTGTGATGGACTGTGACCTGTTCAGGGTGTATTCCACCTTTCACCTTATGACAGCCAGGCCATCAAATAGGGAAAGTATCAGTAACAACAGATATTACATTAATTAAGTCAAACTCAGCATTAAAGGGAACTCGAGAGGTGTTGGATTACAAAAAAGCTTGTATCTATGCAGCAACTGAGGCCAGGCTAAAGAAGCTTAAATTGTGTTTCAAACTTGAGATTGGTCAATCTCATTTATAAAAGAGTACAACTGGCTAAACCTGACGTCATGCTTTTGACATGAACTGACAGTTGCATTCATCTTACCATATCTCAGAAGGCTAAAGCTCATTGCTGATGTCAAAAATAACGTCAATGTCCCAAACCCTGTCCCTAAAGGAAACGAAGCAGAGCAACAACACCCTCAACAAAAAAGATTAAAGTGCAGTCTGCAAAATACAGCAGCGCCGGTGTTCCTGTTTTGCTCTCTTTTAACTCTCCAGGGGGGATGATCAAGGGGTTAGCGGTAGCTGCAAGCTACGCGGCCTCCTTCTCACACCCAACAGCAGACTGCTGCAGTTCCCCTGCTGCTGTTAGAGCCAACAGCCTGCAACCACACTCCAACTGGCACACACTCGCAGCAAAGAAGCACCAGGAGGTATGGAGCAGAGGTTAAAAAAGTCAAACTGTATTACTTGATAAGCTAACAATATAAAACGTCTCCTTGTTCCGAACAATATTATAATAGTTTTCATTTATATATATATATTTCTGCAACAAAGTCACCAAGATGGCATCCCTCACTGGCTGATGGACAGACTATGCATATGTGAGCTTCATTGCAGCTGTTCATCTTATACGTCCACCTCAATCTAGCAGATGCTACTGGGTCATCTAAATGCAAGTATAAAATTTCTACAAATAGAAAATGAGCCAATAAGTTTTTGAAACTGAAATGTCAGTCATGCCTCTAAAAGGTGGAGTTGTATGGAACTATCTCAAACATAAGACATCTGCTTCTACAGAGAAAACATGGTGATTACAGAAAGAGTGACTGACTGTTTGTGTTACCCTGACATGTTTTACATGGTTGTGAAGAAACACAGATCGTTGCTCTGACTGAATAATGTTTAGGTTCAGTACTGAAATACTGCAAAACAGGGACAATCTGGCCCTGTATACATGAGGCATGCATGAGCATTTAGTTAACCTCTCAATATTCTTGTAACAGATAAATTTTTAAGGCTAAAATACAGATACAGACTTGATTTAAAAGGCAAAATCTTCTAGTTTATGAAACTATGCCTGTTTAGCATATGGCTGAAATAAAAACTAACCCTATCCCTCATCATTACCCTGGTGATTGCTAACTCATGGTATGACAGTAAGATCTGCACCTCGCTCATAAAAAACTATCCTCAAGGCTTCAAAATCTCAAGAACAATGAATGATGTCACAATAGCTGCACCCATCTTTAATGTCATGTATAGTTTTAACAAAATGAAGCTTGCTAGATTTCTTTGCACTGATGAAATGTAACACATCTGTATGTAAAGTGAATTTCAGAGGATGACTGAATCGACTGTTGCCCCTCTACCGTTCTATGTATTTTACAATCATTAAAACAACATTCAACTCCATTATTCACAACCATGCAATTCAGTCTTTAATGAAAGGGTCATGTATTGTTTTCATTTAAAACAGAGCTATAATGCATAAATTTATTCAGCTTCTTAGGTGGAAAATCTCTTTTATTGCA
>VUQJ01015923.1:16152-30202 GCA_015108635.1 Andinoacara biseriatus | reverse complement strand
TGTGGACTTTTTTATTTGTATTTTTTATGTATATTAACATACTTGTTCAAAATAAAGACTGATTGATTGATTGATTGATTGATTGATTGATTGATTGATTGATTGATTGATTGAACATGTGTTGTCCCCTCGGGCTATACTCAATATCTCATAATGACAAAACTCTTTTTAGAAACAGACACAAATTTTCTCAACTGCATCCCATTTGTTCATATCAGTCATCTCGCCACAGGAGCTAGCAACTGGGTATCATGTACTTCTTGTAGGCAAGTTTAAAAGCATAGTTTAAAAATACACAGTGCAGTCAAGTAGTCAAAGGGACCTTCTATAGAAATACATGATGTACTAGCATGTGGTCATACTGTAGTAAAACAGTAAAGCACTAAAAGTGACATTCACCCATTCACAAGTTGTTCCTTAGTCAAGTAATGTGACCAAGAACAGTTTTAGGAGTCCACTGAGATGGAGAACTGGCAAAAGATTTAGGCAGCACTCCATCAATCAAGCTTTTTTAGCATATACATAGAGCTTGACTTCCTGCACGTTAAGCCCTTGTTATCTATCATATGCACACTGCACTCCATCTGAGAAAATGTGGGGTTCAGTATCTTGCCCAAGGAACCAAGGGGATCAAACTACTGATGTTTTTAGGGGTCAATAATCAACTATCAGGTATTTCTAACCGTGGCCAACACAATCCCTGCAGTGAAGCATGGTGGTGGTAGCATCATGCTATGTGGTTGTTTAGTAATTGCACAAACTGGTAGCCTGGAGAATGAATGCAGCCAAATAGAGAGCCCCTTGAAGAAAACCTGTTCCAGAGTACAACAAGCCATCAGGAGCTCGCCTTTTAGCACAATGGTGAACCAGCCAGCCAAGACAATGCTGGAGTGGGCAAATCAGGGCAAATCTGCAAGTGAACCTTTTGTAACATCTGCGGAGAACTGTACACATGTCCCATCCCATTTGTCCCGACAAGATCTGTTAGGACAAATCTGAACACGAGCCAAAATCCAGGTGTCCAAAACTTGTAGAGGTCTATGCTGAATAGCTGCCAAACAAGCTTTAACAACGTATTAAATTTGCAGTTTGAATAATTTTATAAATGAAGAATTCTTTTTTTAACAAATTTAAAAAATAACATGTTAATATCTTATCATTTTCAGTTAAATTAGAAAGACAATCAGGTGGATGCTGGCTGGAGGCATGCCTTTATGTTTTGCGATGACAAATTAGAGGGCCCATGATTAGGGAAACTTTTTGTGTTTTGTGTTTTCGATTGAGTCCTGCCGCGGCAAAAACACTGAGACCCATGTTTCAGACACCCAGACAATGAATTATACCTTAAAAAATAGCACTTAACCTCTGATGCTGTGTTTTAAAAATGGTACCCACACCTGCTTCTGGCCAGTGACCAAAGTGACCAATCACGTTAGGCTCCACAGGCTCCGCCCAAACAGTCAAAAAAAGAGCTACTTTGCAGGCATAAAGTTTCCCCACCACAGCAGTTCTTTGTGTGTGCAGCTGCTGAGTTCTACGCATGCAGGTTGTTGAATTTACTTGCAAGGAATGAAGTGCTTTTCTACTCTGCTTGAGCACTCAAAGAGCTGTATACAACATGCCACATTCACCCATTCACACCCATTCATACAAACACTTATTTCTATGTCAAAGTGCTTTCTTTTTAACTTTCATGCACATTTATACTCTGATGAATGCGTTGGAGAGCAATTTGGAGTTCAGTATCTTGCCAAAGAGATTGAACCAACTTTACAGCCACCCCAAGGAGGTATAAGTACATTAGGAGCTGCTAGAGCTACAAAGTGACCTCCAGCAGGCCACTGGTGTGAATCTTTCTGACCAATCACACCATAGCTTTTTATACTAAAAGTATTTAAACATACTCAATAATTAATTGCATGGAAAATATATTTTATAAATTGCATCACTGCAGTCCTGTGGCAATTGCTCATATTACCAAAGTTTTATTCCAAATTTCATTTTCATGAAGTTTCAGTTTTGTGTAATTTTATATTTTTTTCATTCTTAATTTATGAATCTAAAGTTTGTCCCAGTTTGTTCTCTTTCCAGAATGAGGCCTTGGATTTTTAACTGCCTTGGAATTCTTTTGATTGTAACAAAATTCTCCATCTCTACCTTTTTTTTTCACCTTTTTCTAGCAGTGCTCACTTTTGTCCTGTTCAAAAGTGAGCACTGCTTTTTTTTTTAGACTCTCAAGTGTGTATGTGGCCTGCATTTAGATGTAGAGATGGTCTCTGAGTGTGTATGTGTGTGACCATGCTGGCCATGCTCTTGTTGCTGTAGCAGGCGGGGGGCAGGAGGGATGGGGGCATTTATCAGTCCTCTAAGTGGCTGTAGGAAAAGCAATGCTCGCTGGGAGTCGAGCTGACAGCAGTTTTCCTTGGATCGATCTGCAGCGCTGCTCCAGTTTATGACAAAAGAGTTCACGACACGGCAGTCACAAAGTCAATACTATGATAAATACTACCCCTCCACTCGCTTCTGTACGCCACTTTACCAGGCATTTGGCGTGACAGTTATTACTCCTGCGGTAAATCCACTGACCAGAGGGGAAGAGAGGAGAAGAACAGGCACTCTGCTCCAGGTCTCCGCGCTGGATTTATGGACCCAGGTGGACCAAGTTTACTTAATTTAAAGAAAAGATATAAACTTTGTTCGCTGCTCCTCTTGAAGGCGAGCCACTGCTGCAGGCTTACTCTTGGGAAGGTGAAGGAAAACCTGTTAAATGCACACACTATACCCTGTGCTTACATTCACATATATATAAAAACAGATGTGATGCTCTTTTTTCTCTTTGTGTCCAATCTCGTAGGTGAGTATTAAACATGTCCAAAAATTGCTTTTTAATATATTCTTTTCTTTTCTGAGAATCTTATTTAAATAATGATTAGAGAATTTAAATCAGGGATTAAATTCAAGCACTATCACACACACACACACGCACACACACACACACACACACACACACACACTTGTTTGTTGTTGTCTTGACCAGCTAACACCCTGAAACTTTCTGCTGCATGATTGTCGCATTAGTGGGAAAAGATCCCGGTAGTTCAATTTTCCGTGAATTAAGAAATATTAGGAGATGCTTTGTTTTTTGCTATCGATCCTTGCCTAGCACTAATCCAACATGTTAAATCGCTTTACAGTTAAAAGTAGCCTGATCCTTGCATATGACTGGGATCATAGTAATCAACATAGCTGATTATGCAGATGAAAATTACACTGGTACATATGAATATTTTCAATTATTCTGCTCCTAATAACACAAGTCTGAGGTGAGATTAATGCTTTTTTTCCCCCTTCTGCCATAGCGACTCGCAAACAAGGCATCTATTGCATTTTGAGTGGCAAGCCATCGTGTTACAGGATGACACCTAATCCTGTTAGAGATGGAGAAACACAGAAGATATCATTACGATTTAAGTTGGCACATCAATAAAACATTGGCATGGACAGTATTTTGTATCTCACCATGCAAAGTATCTCAGGTATATGGCGCCCACACTGAATGACACTCTGTCACTGACACTTAGCCCAGCCTTAACAGTTGAACACTATCTTCTCCTGTTTTTGTCTTCTTTACTCGCAGTAACACATTTACTGCAACCTTCCAGGACTTGATAAGCATGTTGAAAAGGTTTGACTATATATTTGTTTTAGCTGTATTCCAGTATGTGAATGATCCACAATCTTAACCCAGCTGATGCACGCAATGACATGATGATGTTGAGACATGAGACCAATGAACATCACGATAATGTAAATAAAAACACTTTAGTAACCCAAACCCAGCAGTTGCTCCCTTTGAATCCAATTTATTTAAAAAAAAATAATCTGGCACAAGCATAATCTTTCCATCTGATCTGATCTTGATAATCACCGTCTTCAGATCTAGTTTTAAGGTTTATTTGAACTGCTTTGTTTTACTCACCAGTGTTTCCCATCCTCAGGAAACACAACAAAACCTGATGATAACAGAGTAGAATTGCAAGGTTTCGACTTTTAGAGGTTGCTACCATCAAATTTCTACTTAAAAAGTTACTTAAAGAAAGAATTA
The DNA here is from genome assembly GCA_015108635.1 of Andinoacara biseriatus. NCBI lineage: Eukaryota > Metazoa > Chordata > Actinopteri > Cichliformes > Cichlidae > Andinoacara > Andinoacara biseriatus. The sequence goes on along the minus strand of VUQJ01015923.1, from coordinate 26,097 downwards.
TCAAATCATTCAGTAAACACTTGCTGACTGATGCCATAAATAGATGCCCAACAGCGCGTTACACAGTTAACTCGTATGTCAGTCTGCCATCGCAAGGACCACTGATGTTTGCCATCCTTTTAACTGTGTCCTTCTCAATGAAGGCATCAACAGTTAGACTTCATTAAAGCACTTGCAGCAGATTCTGATAACTAAATATGTCTAAATTTGACTTATTTCATTTCCAGTGGCAATTTCTATTCTTGGACTCTACTAGAGCAGCTTTACATGATTAACAGTTCAAAATGATCCTTAGTTATATTAAAGTAGGCCCTGTTCTTCTGTCTTTTCTCATCACTATAAGTCAAGTTTGTTCTGAATGTCTTTGTAAGGATAATTTGATCATTAGGTGGTTGGGGCTCACAGCCACAGCTGTGTGCCTCAGGTGTATTTGTGCTCAATGGCATTATAGTAAACTGACACTAGAAAATCAAAAGTCAGAAAAGGAGTGTTTAGAGCAGTCTGAAGTTTTTAGCTCATATATTTGTGTCACATATATGTGAAATAAAAAATAAAAAAACGTTGTTCCGTTCTTGCATTCACCTTAAAAAATGCATCACCTTCCAGTAATTTTTATGCACGACAAATCATTTTGTCCCACTGCAAAAACACTTTTATGGAGGTGAGAACACTGAAGAAATAAAACAGGGTGAGTCCTGATCTGATCCCAAACAAGATTCGTTGGGAGATCAAGTACGGCTACGGCTTAAGAAACTCACTAAAGTTACCAAACTGTGAAAGAAAAACAGGACAAGTTGGAACATAAAAAAAAAAAAATCAAAACATACTTCAGGTACAGCTGAGCATAAATCATTCCAGGAAAATGTTCTAGGAACACTTCCTTCGAAAGCTGTAACCATCAATAATTTAATTTGTGACCAGCTGTTCTGCTACAGTAGTTCCTGTTCTTTAATTCTTATCACAGATTTTTTTTTAAAACATTTCTCATTAAAGTTTTTTTTATGATGAAACATGCTTTGGTTACCTTATTAACGTTAGTATTATTTTAACCTCTCGATACACCAGGTCACCTGTGACCTGCAGGACTGGGGTTAGGGTTTGATTTGCTTTAGCCACATGCCATATAGTCAAATTTTCAGAAACTAAAAGGTGTTACATTTCAAATGGTCTCATACAATGTGGTATTCATTTTTCTGTTAAAACCGTTTCCAAAAGAAATTCCAAAGCTTTTCCAAGGTGTTCCAAACAGGCAATAATTCTATTAGAAGGGGCACACAGTAAACGCTAACCCTAATCCTAGATGGCTCGCTAATGACCTGATGGATTTTAGGAGATTAAACTGGAGTAAGTAATGACTTTTACATTGTAAGTTGTTCTCTGCTGTGCATTAATAGCAGATCCCCTTTCGCTGGCTGTTTTGGGAAATTCAAACATCCAACTCTAAATGGTTGGGAGGCAAAGTTTTACAGACAGAGGGAGGAAGAACAGGAGAAAAAGAAACAAGAGGAGGGGAAGAAGAAAGAGACAAGCAAAGAGCAACGAGATGAAGGCAGAGATTTTTCTTCCAAGTGTGTCTGCAGGCAATACAGCAAGCCATAATTAATTACCACAGACAGGTACGTATTAAAAACAATATTCCATCTCACTGAGGCCTTGGAGGTCTTTGCCTCAATAAAAGGAGGTATTCATCAGATGAGGCCCTGTCCAAGTAAAGCTTCATGAAAGTGAATGCTGCCTTGTGTGTTTAATTTATATCAAAATTCCTGCATAAACTGGGAGGTTGTAAAAAGTCCCAATTAGCCATCTGCGATTGTCTGGAGGAGGTTTGATATATGGGCCTATCAATACAGTGAAACTGTAGGCTGGGCTATAATACCAAAATGTAATCTAGGGTGCACATGGTGAATAAGCACCCATTGACTCTGTGTGTGCTTTTACAGACCATTAGGGAGAGCTGTTTCAGTAGAAGAATGGGTGGACATAAAGTAACAGAATGACCTAGGCGCCAAGTATGCATTTATCTGCTGTAAAGTTTCACACAAATGCTTTGAGCTTTTATTGTCTGGCAGTCAAATGGTTTACAGCTAACATGTTAAGGTTAACGGAAAAATATCCAGCAGCTGCAGCCTGCAGTACACCTGTGGAAAAAAAAAAACCAAGGTGGTTTATTATTATTATAATACGGCTCTAAAAATTAAAGAAATCGGTGGTGGCTGTAGTTCAGGAGACAGAGCCAGTCATCTGTTAATCAGAAGGTTGATGGGTCAATCCCTCGCTGCTCCAGTCAGCATGCTGAAGTATCCTTGGGCAAGACACTGAACTCCAAGTTGCTCTCCCATGCACCCATCAGAGGGTGAATGTTAGATAAAAAAGCACTTAAGTGTAGGAAGAAGTGTCATATGTTGTATAAAGTGTTTTGAGTGCTCAGAGTAGAAAAGCACTAGATAAGAACGAGTCCATTTACCATTTAAACTAAGTCAAAAAAATGTATCTTAAAACCTAACTTGTGTGAGTTATGAAAAGAGACAGATAGCATTTAAGGTATCTCAGGAAACTTTGACTTAACTTGAAAATGAAGACTATACTTTTATTAAGATACTGTTGATTGCAACAAAGGAAACAATGACATTATTTCACCAGTAGGAGAAATCACTGCTAAACTGTGCCAAGGGCCCAAACAATGAACGGCCATTTTAAACCTGTCATGCAGTATGTGGTGAACGGCACCGTACAACAAATTTAACATCACATTGATGTCACATCTGCTGTCGCGTGCTGCCATGTCTTAAACACCTCCCGCAAAAGCCAAGGATCTCAGTTTCTCTGGATAATTTAGGGAAATTGTTAACTTTAGGAAATAACCAGTAACACAACATTTCATATAACAAATGTTCAGATATAGTCCTGGGTTTTGGATCCAGACATTTCGCTTTATGGACTTTTATATCTGTTTAAGAACGAAACAACATAAGAATAATAGTTTGTTTATACTCATTATCACAGCTCAGTATCTTGAGCCTTGATTCTTTCAGTCATGTTTTTCTATTAGTATTTACTTGTTTTCCATTGTGTGAAGTTTATGTAAGTCTCCGTCTCTATGTAGTTCCCTTGTTAGTTACTTCCTGTTTTATTTTGATAGTTTGTTTTCTTGTGTAGCTTGTATTGAGTTTAACTTCCTTTGTCTCGTTATCCCTGATCTATTCCCACTATGTTTTTCACCTGTTGCCAAGCAGCAAAAAAAAATGCTTTTGAGTCTAAGTTCTCTCTCTCATGATTTGCATTTGGGTCTAAATCCTGCAGCCACACAGTTGTACATGATATATGATCTATAGCAAAGTGCTGTCTTAAAAATTCCCAAGAGGGATAAACGTCATTAATGATTTTAAAGTGGATCTCCTTTGCTTTTGGTGCAATTGGAAATTTTAGGAATGTTGATCTTAATTTTCAGATTTATCTCTGGAGACATATAGTAAAATTTGTTTTTCTTTAAAAGAGAAAGGGAATAATTCCTTGATAAAAGAAATTATTCCCTTTAGGTGGCAGTGGCGCAGTGGGTAGGTGCTCACCTTGAGTTACTTAGTAACACGTTACTCTAATCTGACTACTTTTTTTCGGTACTCTAAAGTGTTACTATTTGCAGTCCAGTAATCAGATTACAGTTACTTATCCAAGTCACTGTGTGTTCCTTGTCATTTTCCTCAGTTATATTTTTGATTTCTTTTTGCATCTCCGGGAGTGACTTCTGGCCGATGCAACAGTTCAGTCCAGTCCATTTTTTAGCATGAGGACAATAACAACAGTGACACAAACGTAAACAATGGAGGGAGGCGAGCGATATGCATTTTCTAGCTGCAAATACAGGCACTAATGTCAGTTTGTGTCAGCTAAAGATGACAATATCAAAGGTTGTTGTGCACTCTGTGCCGGTGACAAAATGCTAACTAGCTTCACAAACACTACGTCAGTTTTGCTTTCATTGAGATGAAGAAAATTCATGCTTAAATAATTATTTAGGTCTTTAAGACAGTTTAACAAAATCTGCAATGAATTGTGAGCATTCGATTTCATAGGAAAATAAACCTGAATGTCATCAGCAAAGCAATGAAGGGACATGTTATACTTCCTAGTCATTGTCCCCAGGGGTAAAAAATAAGAGAACAGTAATGGGTCCAAAATAGACCCTTGAGGCACACCATTAGGAAGAGAGGCTACAGAAGAAGAATATTCACCCATATTTACAGAGAAACTTCTGTCATTCAGATAGTATTTAAACCAATCAAGCGATATGCCTCTAATGCCCACACACTGTTCAAGACGAGACAGAAGAATTGAATGGTTGACAGTGTCAAAAGCTGCTGTTAAATCTAAAAGCACTAATATAGCACCAGATGAGACTTATTTAGTTTTAACTGGTTAGCAATGTATTTTCCGAATTTATTGCCACATTCAAAGGTCTCAAAATGCAGCCTTTGCACCAGAAATTGGGTCTTCTTATCATCTATTTTATTTAGTTCCAGTTTTAGTTTCCTCAGGTTGCCAATTATGTTCTTGTGATGAGGCAGCATAAGCAGCTTCCAAAAAATTAATTTCTTTTTCCAATTCAAAAACAAGTGCTTTTCTTTATTTTTCTTATATGAACAGTATGATATTATTTTACCCAGCATTAAAACCTTTCCTGCTTCCCAAAGAACACATGGTAAAATTACATTTCCCACTCCTTTTTGAAACAATTAATCTTGTTCTTTAAGTAATGATGTATTAATTCTCCAGTTCCTAATTGGTGGTATGACTCTTTTCAGTGTCAGAGAAACAGACACTGACACATGATCACTGAGAGTGATAGGATGAATCAGAGTGTCTGTGATAGCCATTATAATGGAGATGCTAACTAAAAAGTAGTCTTAGCAAAAATGTGAATCGTGTACTGGTGAAAAGAAGGCATAATCCCTGAGAGTGGGGTGGTGTGAAAACCAAGCATCTCAAAGACCAAAATCATTCACATACTGTTTAAGAATGTCTGCAGACTGCCAGTTCCTTTGACTCAATGCTGTACTGAGCCTGTCAATATCTGGATTAAATACAAGGTGTAAGTCTCCTCCTATTATAAATGTGGTGTCAGAGTGATCAGAGAGTGAAGTGAAGAAGTTATGAAAAATAGAGGAGTCATCAACATTTGGTGTAGCAGGCTGAGTACATGTGAGAGAACTGTGGAAAGGTGAGTGTGTGTACAGAAAGACTAGGTCTGCCTGTAAGTCATTTAACTGATTAGCAATTTTTAGCCTCTTTTCCCTGAAAGCAACTCCACATGTGTGTGTCTGGTATGTGTTGTATGCCTGCGTATGTGTCTGTGTTGTATGTTGTATGTTGGTGTATGCATGTCTGGTATGGCTGTTTGTGTGTCTTCGTTGTATGTTTGTGTTGTAAATCACAGAATTGAAAGTAAACATCGTTGAGTGCAGAAAGAGAAGAGAAAATATGGGAAAAGTGACATTAGTAAAATAAAACAGCACAGCCACCAAAGAACCATTCCAAAGGGACCTAAAACTACAACCAGAACAAGAAAAAACAACACATTCATCCTGATAATTGTGCTGTGTATAATGTACCTGTGGAAAAGAAAAGTGAAAAGAAAGAATCAGAAAAAGGTGCTAGTGTGAATACAGATCACCTCACAAGATCAGTACAGCTTATTCAGCTGTCTATTGACGTAGAGCTTATCAACCACAATGACAGCTCGGGAGTCTCCTTGGATGATCTTTTTCGGGATTGGGAACAGGACATGTATTGTTCCAGGATCTCCTTAGGTCACTGGTGGTTGACACTAAAGTCCGTTCTTCTTAATTCCCGGCCGTTCTTTTTGCTTAGTGTTCAAATTTGAGCCCAATTGGTCTGGGTCTGTGTTCTTTCATTCGATTCCCTCCTAAGCAGTGGACACAATATAAGCTGATTGTTTTTACTGTAATGATGTCATTACTGTGTCATCAAGTGAGTCTGAATACATTCTCTCACCGTTGTTTCCAGGTCCTGTTCTGCTTACTCCGGTATTCATGAGTGAAACATTAAGTTTTCACTCATAGTGCCTGAAGCTCAGTAACAGTTTCTTTGATTTTTTTAATTTTCTTTAGAGAGCCGGGTCATTCCCTCCGTGAGGGATTACACCGACTCTCTGAGGACCGGGTTTTCCGCAGTGAGTGTTTCCACCTGCTGCTGGCTGTACTCCATTGATTATTACAGAGCCTGAAAGTCTTTGTGGAGAATTTCCAGTAGGGTCAGGAGTGCATCAAAACTGAGCAGGTTTTTTTAACCCATGACTCCAAAATGTCCACCATGTCACTGCTGTGTGAAGAGGCCACTTCAGGAGAGTCTTCAGGGCAGCGTCTCTCGGTGGATGGAGCGCCTTTGTTCCTGGAAAAAGTTGATTTCTTGTTATGTTTCCCCATATCAACTTGCACAAAACACCCATCAATATCCTTTTTTTTAGAGTTTATTTTAATGCCTTAGATTGGAATTAAATAGTTTCCAGGACTTTTAAAATTTGGCCACTATTTTTCATTAAAATGACCATGTAATCAACCAGTTGGTTGATTATCAGTTGTTGGCCTAACACAATCAAGTTTCCATTATATAAGTTTTTAATAGGGATAGAAAGTATCTCTCCAAAGACAAGTATCGCCCCCTGCAATAAAATCCATTTTTGTTTAAAAAAAGTTAAACTATGTCTCTAAAGTTTTCCCCAAACAATTTAAAGTACGGACCATTAATGTGTTTTATAATGTCGCTTTAAAAGCTTTAAAATAATATAAGAATAAAATAAAACCGTCATCTTTAATTGGATAGTTATCCAATAAATCATTCAAAAGTTGTATATTGTTATGAACTGAACAGCCCTTTAAAGACCCCAACTGTGTATCTGAAATGATCTGTGTTATCTCAGTTTTAAATCTGTTGGCATAAATGTGGGCGAAGATTTTATAATCATAATTACGCAGGGTTATGAGTCCAAGATTATCAATTCATTTTGGATCTTTTCCAGGATTGAGGATGAGAGCAATGATCAGTTGCTTCAGTGTGTTTGGGAGACTGTGGGTTTCAGATATTTCTTTCACTCAAACCAGGGGATTTGACTAAGAATGAGCAGTTCATTGATTTTTCCAATTTATCCACACTGATGTCAGCATCACATATATTTTTGAACCTCTCATCCACTTTAGGGATCTAATTTTTAATTTGTTTAAAAAAAAAGCATCAAGATCTGTGCAAGAAAAAGAGGACGATTACAGTTTATAAAATTCTCTTAGGGACTATATATTCTTGATTGTCAATTAGTAAACCCTTTATAGTATTTGCACTCTTGCCTCTTTATCTAATCTCCAAAAACATGCTGAGTACCTTTGAGTCTCCTCAATCCATTTTGGCCTTGATTTCAAAAAGGCTCCTTTAGCTTTAACACTGTAAATTTTGTCTAACAAGGATTGCAGGAGAATGCACATTTGTTAGTTATTCTTATTTCATGATTTATTACAGAGCTGTATTTCTTTATTTTTACTGGCCCTGTATAAATATTTTAGCATATTTTGTGGAAATTTAAGAAACCTTATATTTTAAAAATTCTAATTTTTTCTGTAATTTTTAAGATCTGCATTTTATTTGAGATTTTTGATCAGTGTTATAATATTCTGACAGAAGGGTTCATTTTTAAGTAGAATTTCCAGTATCTTTTTTTTTTAATTCCTGCATAAGCATGAGTCTGCGAGTTCAAGAACAAGCTTTAACATACAGTGAGCTCTTAACTGCTAGAAATTAATATTTCTGATTAATAACATTAAAAAAAGTCATACAACACAGGATTATTGTGTTGTACCTGATATTTAGAAAATGTTCAAGCTTATCATCCATCACTGTGGTAAAGTCACCACCAAATATTGAAGTTTCTGTATGGCATACAGTCATTTCAGTGATCATGGTTTTGTTTTGTTCAGAGATTTATCGTTCGCTTCAATAACACAATCCAGTGACCAAGATTATCCCTGTTAAAAGCTAAAAAAAAATAAAATAAAAAAAGCTAAAACCTTACAAGGTAAATTTAAAAACATTAAAGAAAATGTAAAATAATTGGAGTGTGTGCTGACTTATTTGTACCGTGACCTATTTGATTTGACAAAGATTTTTTTCAGTTTATTTCAAACAAACTGTGAATTTTAATTTTTACCCAAAAAAAAAAAAAAGATTTTTCTGGTTCTGCTGGAGAGATTGTTCTGTTAAAATAGAGCTTTTCTTCCCTCCTCCCTTCACTCCTGGCATTCAGCTTGATGCTGTCCATGTAGAGATGGTGGCTGATGTTTGCTCAGTTCTGTAGTCAGTATCTGTAGCCAGTCTTGTTAATGATCTGGCTGAGAGGGTTCAGGCCTATGCAGAACTGCCAGAACAAGGCAGAGCATCTCCTCGGTAAATCCCGCACTTGTAGGTGACTTGCGTAATTGGCTTGGAGTTGGCCTCTAGTGTTGTTTTCCACATCCCCATTGAATGACTGATGAAGGCTCTTAGGGTCCTGTTGATCCATGTGTGAGGCATTGACTCATTGGCTTTCTTGTAGTCTATCCAGGTGGTGCACAGGTGGGTCAGGCTAGTCTTACAGTCTGTATTGACTGCTCTATCTATCAGTAGCTGGTGTTTTGCTCCTCTGTTTTTTCATCTATTAAGCTATGTGCCTGTTCATCTTAGCTGCTATGATTCCTGACAAGACCTTCAGTCGATTCTAGGTCCATCTCATCCCTTAGCAGCTGGTTCGTTTGTGCTGCCAGGCATTCATGGACCAGGAGGAACCCAGGACCCACTGCACCAGTGTACAGTCTGGCAATGGGTCCAAGAATTTCATCCCAGTGCCAGTCAGGGTGCTGTTGCCTAGCCTGTAGAGGTCTGTGCATCCCATCATATATCTCCCCGACCATCACTGACCCACCACCAAACTGGTCATGCTGAATGATGTTACAGGGCGCAAAGCATTATTCACAGGTTCTCCAGACCCTTTCATCAATATCCCACACGTTTAATTGACTTGATGCTATACTCTGATTAGTTAATTGTTAAAGCCAGATGCAACAGGAATGCGCACCCTTGTACTGCAATGCCTCCTTGTTCTACGTGGTCATGACTTTCATATTGTCTGCAACACTGGTAAGTTTTATAGTTGAAAAGGAGTAAACTGAATTGTGGTGAAATTTCTTTTTAATTTGTAGGTTTTATCAAGAGTTACATGAAGAGATTAATACTGATTGCCGTGGTAAATAAAGGGTGCCACCATTCGTGGACACCATAATTGTGGGAGGTATTTTAATGGATGGTCTCAAGAATCTACCCCAAGAACTTTGATTCTTCCTTGAACTGATAATATTTTGCCTTGAAAAACATGTTCATTCAATGGCTTGGGACAGAAAAGAGGAGACTTCATCAAATCTATAACCTGTTAGGATTACGAGCGTTTGGAGTTTGAATGTAACTAACTAAACAGTCTGTTGATATGCTTTGTCATTTATATGTAAACAGTTGGTGGACTAAACCTGTTTTCTGTCATTTGGGCCTCATCTACAAAACATGTTAAAATTGTCAGACTTAACTGTCATACTAGCCTTCTGCTGCTACCTCCATGTATGAAATACATTATGAGAAGAGCAAAGAGCAAGAAAATATGTATATTACTATATGTTGAATTTTTGAACTTTGTTTTTTTACCTTTATTTTTATTGTATTGTATATGTATTATGTATTGTATACAGCTCGTGTCAGATAGCATCAGAATTGTTTGTGATATCTGGTAGATGATGTCTTTGTCACCTACTAAAAGTAACTTCCACGAAACAAATGATCATGAATTAACACCCTGATTAGTTGGTGCAGTGGATTTGTTTTCTGTTTTTTTTTTTTTTGGTTGGTTTTTTAAAGACAGGC
>VUQJ01015923.1:3992-16132 GCA_015108635.1 Andinoacara biseriatus | reverse complement strand
ATAAAATTAAAAACAAGAAGAGGAGGAAAAGGGAAGTGAAGTAATGGGAGTTTATGGGCAGAGACAAAAAAGCCTTAAGAACTAAATGGGAGCAGGAGGAGGATGGCAAATACAGGAATTGGTTTAAGGGTCTGTTTCTTTGTTTCAATTTCTCCACTTACCAGAAAAAAAGGAGTGTGGGGGTAAAAAGGAGCATTCCAGAAGCACCCGCCTGCGAGACAGGAGAAGAAACAAGGGCCAGGTCACTTAACCTGAAAACACACACATGCCGACGCAGATACTATACACACACACACTACAGACATCATGTGTGCACACATACTGCAGCAGTCCCAGGTTAATACAGTGGCACCTCCTCCTCATCATTACACAGATGGCCACGGGAGAACTTAATTCTTCCTCTATTGACTGAGTTTGAATCGCCAGTCCCTGCTGTAATGACTGATCCATCATCAAACCTACGAGATGAATGAGGTTCACGCTCTTTGAGGGAGAGAGAGAGAGAGACGAGGCTGTAAATGTGAAAACACTGCCCTTGCTTATACGTTCCCAGTCTCTATCTCACATTCATGGTCCTTACTGCATTAGGAAATATTTGTTGTTGTTCTCATAATTTTTCACCTTTTGGAAATCTCAACAGGTTCTGCTAGTGTTGACACTTCTGCAGTTTTCACTACACAAATCCAGATTTGAACCTGAAGTGAAGCGACACACTGAAAGCTGCAGTTAGATAAACGAGGAGAGAAAAATAAAAGATCTGTTGTAAAAAAGTATCAATTAAGCGCCAGCTGAGTGTGATTGATTTGCTTCTCCTTGTCATCAGATCTAATCTAGTTGAGTTCTAGTTCTAGTTTTCATTATTGAGGTTAGAAATAGCACTTCAGTCAATTTATCTTAATCCAAGGTCCAATCCCTGTTTTTTTTCTGGCTTTCAATCACCATCCACAGTCCTCATTAGCAGGTAGAGTTTCCATATTGGGTTTCCTCAGCACTAATAAATACTAAGGTACTAAACAAGCTTCTTTCACTTCTGACAACTGATTCAAAACTCCCGTGAAAGGTAGTAACTGGGTCTGAGAGTCATTTATTTTAATGTAATCTTACTCTGTAATTATCAGGTTCTGAGCACTAAGTCCAGATATGATATGACCAATGTGGACAGTTACTAACCTCTCTCCAGAGCATGTGATAAGGCCTTATTTCAGCTAGAATACTCCCAAATCCGCTCCTATCTCCTCCTGTTGATAGGTGATAGGTTGATAGGCTTGGTGCTCAGGCGGTCACATCACAGTGATTCAGGCAGTTCTTAAGGCCTGGTTATATATTTGGTCCTCAAATTTTGTAGCTTGCAAATTCTCTTTAAAAAAGTAATAGAATTGTGCAAACAAAGCAGTATCTACTATCACCCATTCCCAGAACGATATTTATACATCGGTGTATTTTTTCTACACCACTGTTTTATAATTTTTTTATACAGTGCTTCCAGAAAGTCACAAAGTGCTTCACATACAACATTTAAAAAAGAAAATAAGACAATAGGAGGTGAAGGAATATAAATTAAAAGAACACGGGAAACCTTTGCACTGCAGAAAAAGTCACATAAAAAAACAGGGTTAAAAGCAGTACAATAACCATAAGATACAAAAGTACATTGCAAAAAGAAAATGTAAAAGAAATCAGCCTGAATTCTTAGTGAGAGTCTAGAATATACAAATGTGAAGCTGCCCACAATCCTAATTAGCATGATCTTGCAATGCTCTTTATGTATGTAAACTCATTTCATGACTTCTCAGCTGCTGCTGTCAGATACTGACAATTTGTTACCATATGAGTGTGCAGTGTCCCATGGTCTTTGGTCAGAACTACCCCGTGCTTTTCACATCCAGATTCCTCCCCAGGTACGTGGCTTCAAGTAGGTAAGTCTGTCTGAATGAATATCTACTGTATGTGACAGAGAGTCACAGATGTGAATGAGTCAAAGAAGCAGACAGAGGCTTCTACAGTTACATTTCTTGCACATAAACGTGCACAAGTACGAGATAAGCAAAGAAACAGATTTAATAAGATTTCATTTCACATGGGGAGGCCCTTTAAAGTCTACACATCAACATCAGAGAACCACTGCAAAAAGAAGAGAAGGGTTAACCATCTGCCACAGAGGCCTCTTTCGTTATTTAACTCTTAACTCCAACAAGTGCAGACTTTAAGCCAGTTCCTCCAAAATGATGGATGCTTTCTAGGTGCTGGCCCTGCACACTCTCTCCTGCAGCCACCCCACCTCCCCAACACACTTGCACACACAACCTCCGTCACGTCTTTTCTTTCACCTTTTCTTAAAGATGCCTGCAAGATGAAAGGCTGCAGCCCTTGCCTTATCACTGTCTTTAGAGTTTGTGAAAACTTGGCTACACCACGGCTTTTTAGAGAGAGAGAGAGAGAGAGAAAGGGAAAAGAGAGAGAGACAGAAGAGAAATAGCGTTGGGGATTATAGTTCTGAAGACAAACCTGACTATTCACACTTGGCATTAGCAAGACAGCCCCGGTACAAGAAGGATATTTTTTATTCCCTTCAATTTAACTTTAATTACTCAAATCTCGGCGAGGGCACACAAGAAAAGCCCAGGCATTTGTGTCTGGGAGATTAGCAGACTGCCCTGCCAAGTCCTCGCCGGCGCTGCATCGTTAGATAGAATTCAAATTCAAATCCAGGCTAAAGACAGTGCAGCTGTCGCCCCCCTGGCCTGAAAACCCCCTGGATCAGGAACGAGCTGTCCTCCCTCCTCCCTGCTTTCCCCAGGAGAAACCTAATCCTGCCTCCCTCGCTTCCTCTATTTCCATTGCTCTGTCTGTCTCTCTCTCTCTCTCTCTCTCTGATGACTGTGACAGCTCAAATAAAGCCATTAAAGCCTCTCTGAAATAATTAGTAATTAAAAATAAAAAGAGTGTGTTGTTTTGTGTTCCTTTGGCATCTTTCCCTAGGCTAGGAGTGGAGGCTGGTGTTCATAGGTGTCAGGGGTGATGCGTCTTTCACAACTCCTCAGATCTTTTTCTGAAGTGTGGCTAAAGAAGGGATTTCTTAACAGACATATCAGGTTAAACAAATGCTTCCCATCCACACCTTCTTCCATTTCCTAGGGAAATTTGCTGGGCTTTCCTCTCCTCGGGAAGTTTGATGACGTGCCTAAATTCTGCTTCTCTGTGACTTGTGATACCACAAGTCTTCACTGGGGGCTTTTTAATCTCTTTAATCTTGTCAGCATAGGACTCGTCCTCCTCCCCGCCTCCCTCACGTCTTCCTGTATCTGAAGCCTCTCTGGGAAGATGTTTCAACGGGAGAGTGTCTCACACAACGTTGAAATCCTCACTAGTTGTTCGCCTTTCACCCGCAATTGACTTTGTGAACACCTGCAATGTCTTTGATAAGTAGCTAGTCTTATCTCCCTTAGGAAAGTAGACCCCATTATCTTGGGTTTGGGGGCAGATACCCCCGTCGTGCTGTGGGCCGCAAATGATAATCCTTTCTGCCACACCACCAAAATCCTGGTAAAGTGATCTTAAATTGACAAAACCCTTGGATCTTCTGGACTGGGTTAAGCCTCATCTCATTAGTGCTACAGTAGATTTGGATAAGGGTTCGTAAGGCTTGTGCCACTGCTAAGAATGTCATCAGCACTGCCATCCTTTCAGTTATCGCCTTTTAATCCTTGCAGACACAGCAATGCAAGTGGAGCAAGGAGTTCATCATTCCTTTGCTTTTAAAGTCCTGAGGTAATTTCTTCATGAAGTCATGTGGCTTGGTCTGTGAAAATGCTGCATCAAGCCATGACATCAGAGCAGACAGCAGTAACATTGTCCACAAAGTGTTGCAACTGATTATTCCATTGGCTCATAAGAGCAGTAATTGATTGGCATGATGGAATTAAAGGGAGACTTGCCAAGCAGGAGGGAGAGCAGGCATGGACCCGATACATTAAAAATCTGGCAAAGCTCAGCTAGCCAGGCATCTGATTATGATTTAAAGAACTCGGGACCTGGACTTGATTAAAAACTGTGTTAGCCCAGATGAAGGGCCTGTGAAGCCCCCACAGGCATCCTCAGATGCCAGCAAAGGGAGCCACAGCAAGTAACAGCAGCCCTGGATGAAGTCATGGCATGCCAGCTTAATTACAGGTCCATTTAAAAGGGCTTGTTTCAACCAGCCAATCAACTGTTGCAAAAGAGGACATATATTGTCTAGAGTTGTGTACCTTTTTGGAAGTGTTACACTATTTTCTCCAAGAATCTATTTTTGAAATAATGGCACATACAAAACTACTAATAAAATAGAAGTAAACGAGAAGACTACACGGAAAATCCAGACCTCCTCCTAGGAGTTTACTCACTGGTGTTCTAACAAGCCACAAGAGCCACGTTAATCACCCTTTTCCCTCTCCCTTCTATCATTTCATCCCTCTTTCCCATCAACCCTCCTCACACCCCTCACTCATCACCCCCTCATCCTCGCTCCCAGTCTGCTCTGGCCTAAGGGAGGGGATAGCGATTAATATCTGCCTAACTTGTTACCTAATTCATTATGGAATAGCAGTTAATTTGATTTGATATTATTTTAATAAAATTTTGTAATATGTTAGATTGTTTCAGGCTATCAAAATAATTTTCCAATTATTACAGTTACTCAAGCAAGTCCAGCACCCCCCCACACACACACCCACACCCCTGCACCCTTTGTGTCAGACAGCAGTTGGTCTGACTATGAATGCATTAGCTGCTATGACTCCATCCCACCTGTAGAAGGGAGATGAAAAAGGCTGAGGTTTAATCATGTATGCATGATTAAACCTCAAATGTTATTAGTGCTATTGATCTGCACAGCTGCAATAGACTGATGTGTGACTGGATCAGCAAGCTGTCTTAAATGTGTAAAGAGGAATGAATAAAATAAAGTGACCTGATTTCTTTCTGTGTTAACAGCCACACATCACTGTTTAGGCTCTCCATTAATTAGTAACACGCTCCAGCAATTCTGTCCTTTCGGAGGCATCAAGGCCCCGTGGGCTTCAGCTCAAACAAATGCAATCCAAGTGCCCACTGCCAAACATGAACATTCACTGCCCACACCTTCAAGATGAAGGTTTAAAAAGAGAATAACACCTGATATACTGCAGTGTGATGAGCTGCCTTTTGTAAGGTTTTGGTTTTCAGCATCTGTGACCTCACTAATTCCTCATACAGGCCTCTGTCCCTACTAAAACTTGTAGTTAAGCCAGGACTACTATCGTCAAAATAACACTGGTAAGATTTTTTCCATCTGCAGTAATTTTGGTGGTAGGGCTCTGTTTTGGGACCTCCCGTCTCTCAAGCATCCTCTTATATGGAGTCATAAATGTCACACAGGAAGCAATTTGCTCATCACCCCTTGGTTTTTTTTGGCAACAACTGTTAGGTAGAAGACATTCCAAGTTCTGATTGCCTGATTGACAGAGGTATTAACACACCCATCCAAATCATTGAATTTATGCGTTCCAATCACTTCCATGGTCACAGGTGTATAAAACCAAGCACCTAAGCATGCATCAAGTAAGTGCTTGTCTTTGGACTGTGGCAGAAAACTGAAGTACCCGGGGAAAACATACAAATTCCACACACAGAGAGAGAGGCCCCGGGCCAAGGTGGAATCAAACCCAGTCCTTCCAGATGGTATTCGAACTGAGGCAGCAGTGTGAACCACCGTGTCACCGTGCTGCCTGTGAAATTTAGACACTGATGGGTCTGACCTTCTGATGTCTGACCTTCTGGAAGAATGGTCAGAAATTCCCAGAAACGGGTTCATGAATAAAATTTCAGTTGAATTATTTTTTTTCCATGTTCACAGAGGAATGAAAAGTCTCAGGAAAAGAAATCTCGACTGAGGTTCTCATAATTCATGCATGAAAGGGTTAAAACTACAGACAGGTGAAGTGGCTAACACTGACTCTTCCATTGCAATGGCACCAGCCAATGAACAGGAAGCTGTTGAAAAATCGAAGTAAAAAACTGATGGCTAGAAGACTGGATTTAGAGCATCTACAGAATGGTCTGATATACCTAAAAGTGGTCAAAAAAAGGCCAATCTGTGAACTAGGGTTGGGAGAGGTAGGTTTCAGAAGCACTATTGTACTAGAATGTGAATCAGTGAAGGTCTAAATTCTACCTAAATGTTAAAAAGGTGACAGAGTACTTCTGCAGTACTGCAGAAATTGTTCAACAATGGCAAAGAAATCCCTAGATCTCAATCGGATCCACAGCTGGATGTGTTGGAAAAATGTGTCTGATTTACTGAGGTCTCAAGAACTCCTGAACACATCTTGGTAACACAGGGCACCTCCTGGGACTTTGTGGAGTCAGTTCTTGATTAGGTCAAAGCTGTTTTGGTGTCAGGTGGACATATGTGATATTAATCATTGGTTTTAATGCTGTGGCAGACAGGCGTGCATGCTCTTAGAAAACGAGTTTCAGGGGAGCAGGTACTTCTACCTCAGTATTGTATTTCTTTAAGATACCAAACTACTACCACTGACACTTTTTGAGAATGTCAGAAATTATGCAAAGCTGACAAAACATACATATGTCTGCCTCTATTTTTGTCAAGGCGGCCGGTGTGGCAGGGAGAGATAGGACGCAATTGCAGGACTCAAAAGACCGGCATGAAGTTGTGCTTTATTGCAAAGTTCAAACACAAAATGCAAGAATCCTTCCAGTAGCTGAACAAGGCAAATTATCCAAAACATAGAATCTCCTAGACGAAAAGGGAACAAACGGACACACCACCATGAAGGAACAAATGATGCAACAAAGAGCAAACCGAGGCAAGATATGCACAAGGTGTAAGGAAATTACGAAACATGACAGGAACGCAGACTTGACACCAGGACAGGAAGGTAAACAAACACTGAAACACAGCTGACTTCACACAAACAGGGCTAAGGATAAAACACAAAGGCAAGCACAAGACTTGGGTGGACTGGGACGGAAAGGAACAAACAACATGAGGAACTAAGAAAAACAAGGAAGTTATTATGTCAAAAGGCAAGGAAAATAAACTGGAACAATAACCATCTCAAAACCAAAATCACAAAACACAAAAACTCAAAACCGTATTCTGTAAAGAGAAGTGCTCATATCTTAAAGGATTGGCTCCATGTCTATAATTATAGGCCGCACACTCAGTTAATTGAGTGAACTGTAAAGACCCAGGCTGACATTGATGGCTTTTATTTGACAACAGTTTTTCCATCTAACCACCTTGTCCAGCAACTCCAAAATCTTTGCCATAGGGTGCCCCAAGGTACTCACTTAGGACCCAACCTGGTTCTGTGTGTTTCACCTTTCTGAAGCTCATAACTCAGCTTTGATGAGCTGTTAGCACCCACCCAAATATATACCAATTTCTTGCCAATGTACACAAACTGCTCTTGCCTTAAAAATTGTCTTTTTTTTCCCTCCATGCCGTGACAATGGAGTTTACTTTTTTAATGTCCTACTTTTTATCTCTTATTGCATTCACATAGCCACCCCCTTCTTTTTTTCTCCCTGCAGTCACAATGTTATCATGATTTATAGAAGAGTCCATTTTGTTTTCAGTTCCAAGACGCTCAAATCAAAGTACCATTGCAGTACTTTATCTTAGTTTATTGGAAGCCATTGCATACGCCCCTCATGGTCAGTTAAATGTATTTAAGTGTATATTTAGATAAAAAATAGTCTCTGAGTCACAGATTTCATTGTTTTCTGTGTCAGTGATGAATCTCTCTTTTTTGATAGTTACTCACAGGGAGAAGAAAAATGCAGGCTTGGCTGCACAGTTATTTCCTCTGGAAAAAAAAAAAAGAGGCTATTCACAATAAGAAAAAAGGACCCTAAACCCCCAACCCTATACACTCTGATTCCTTTATGTTGAAAGTATCCGACATGTATTCACCGATATCCCAGTCAAAAAGTATTTTGGTCATCATTCTCCGCCTGGGTATTTGCAGACGAGCCTTGAGATGACTGCCTATCGACCACCCGTTTCTCCATCACTGATTGGGTAGACACACTTGCATACTTGAAGGGCATTATAAAACATGCCATTCATGAGGTTTATATGAAAAGCAAGGTGATGACAAGGCATGCATTGACTTGGCGAGTGTTTCACAATAATACACAAGCACTGTGCTGCCTCCACCCCCACCCCACCCCACTACTCTACTGCACACCTAACTCAGCAATCTCACTGAGCTTCCATGTTCTCTTACAAGAGGAAGAAGAAAGGGGAAAAAACTAGTACAATACACAGAAAACATGAAAACCCACCTTTGTTTAAATCAGGTAACAATACCTCGTTGTCTGTCAGGCCAACACAAAAGCCTTTAAGAGACACCCTGCTGGTTCTAAGATTCTCAGAAAAAGCATCTGTATGGGTGGATGACATTTTGTGATTTATGCCATGAGGACACAGTATAATAGAACAATGGCCAGAGTACTTCCACAGACAAAGAGGGCTGCAGGAGAACCACTGAAAGACAAGACACTGTCATTTACTGCAGGTAATATAAATGGAGAGGGGCCAAAATTGATTTTCTGGGTACAATACCTTTGTGAGATGTTTGTTGGTCATCACTTGCAAATCCACACAGCTTTGATTAAGGGCTACAAACACTTCACAGACAGTGAAAGCAGAAGAATAAAATTATTAATTTCTGCATTCTTTATTTTCTGTGTCAGCAAGTGGAAATAATATGTGTTTTCCACGTTTATTGTGGAAAGCGTGGTTTTATGTGAATAAGCTTAACACGAAATGACGTGTACAAAACACAGAGGCGCCGGGCTGTTGTTTTCAAATTCAACCCACTTCTTTGGTCACCAGAACTTTTGAATTTAACCTCCATCTGACTTCGACGCACGTCTTTTTAACAGCTCTCTACCGAGGCGAGCAGGGGCACTGTGTGTGCTTCCTTGCACCCCATGCATTAAAACCTTCCTTCTTATGTTCTGGGAGATTGAAAGTGTCCAGCGTATTATTCAAATGACACGCTGCCTCACCGGGTGCCTCTTTTCTCTCTCCTCTATCTCCTTCCCTTCGTGCCCCCCCCACCCCCCACACATTATTTTTGAAGACTACTGCAGGCTAGAGGATAAGAATCCTGGTTGCGGTGCTTGCCGGCACTTCCTTCTCAGCCCTGATTTGAATAAAGAGCTTTGAAATTAAGTGGACAGGCCCCGTCAGGAAAGCAGCGGTGTGCCTTTAAGAAAGCAACCGTGCCTAGGTAAATTATTTTGATTGACGGTACTAGGAATTTTTTTGCGAGCTGGCTGATTTAATTGTGAGTGCCAGGGGGCATCTTTGGGGGCCAGGTACCGGCGCTCCTTGCTGCCGCCCGTTTGATCTCCTCCAGCAGTCTCCCAGTGGTACCGGCAGCCCGGGCACTAAGGGCCAGAGGGCAGACGAACAAAGGCAACTCTGAGTCTGTGAGTCACACTTCTGTTCGCCTCCTCTGAACACACAGAGAGAGAAACACACACAAAGCTTTGGAATGGGCAACCAAAAGTGTGAAAATGGATTTCCAAGCTCATTTGATGTTAAGTTTTTAGTGTCAAGAGTGGTATATTCATTTATCAAGAGAGAGAGGGGAAAGGTGGAGATGGAGAGGTGAAAAAGAAAGATGGGAGGAAAACCAAGAGAGTAAAGGCAAAGAGAGCCATAGCATCTTCTGACAAACTGTGTTTTTTTTTTTTTTTTCCCCCTCTTCCGAATGGAACAGAGGTGTGGACTGGGTTTGAAATGAGGAGGAGGATTAGGGAGAGGGGGCTTAATGAGAAAAGGATCCCTCATCAACGGACAGGCCCTGTCAAAAAAGGAAGAGGCCAATATCACTCCCAAAAGCCACACCAAGCCCCAGCCAGCAAACAGACACAAATGCACAAATATTTCCCGCCCCAACTCCCATTAGCCAAAGCCCAGTACCATCTTATATAATCTAGAGTACCATCTGTAGCTGTCAGTCTTATAGCCGTTTCCAAAGCAGAGTAAACCAGCTGGAGAACCAGTTCTTCTCATCACACCAAGTGCTCAGTATGAACTGAACAAAGAAGTTTGCTCACATCAAGCCTCAGGTCCACATGTCTCTGGTCTCCTACTCACTCTTGTTGTGTCTCAGTCCCTGCCGCTTTTACTCGCTGTCATATTTACTGTCTTGTTCCATTAAAAAAATAATAGCTGATTTTAAATCTCTGGAGTCTGAGGTGTAGCTGGCCCTTTTTGACTACTTTTGATTGTATCTTTATTTCACCTTAAAAGCCTTTACTGTATCTTGCCTTGTTTGATGTCACTTGCATTTTAATGCATGAAATAAGTATTTGATCACCAACCAGCAAGAATTCTGGCTCTCACAGACCTGTTAGTTTTTCTTTAAGAAGCCCCCCTGTTCTGCATTAATTACCTGTATTAGTTGCACCTGTTTGAACTCGTTACCTGTATAAAAGACACCTGTCCACACACTCAATCAATTGCACTCCAACCCCTCCTCAATGCCCAAGACCAAAGAGCTGTCTAAGGACACCAGGGACAAAATTGCAGACCCGCACAAGGCTGGGATGGGCTACAGGACAATAGGCAAGCAGCTTGGTGAGAAGGCAACAACTGTTGGTGCAATTATTAGAAAATGGAAGAAACACAAGATAACTGTCAATCTTCCTCGGTATGGGGCTCCATGCAAGATCTCACCTCGTGGCGTTAGGATGATTCTGAGAAAGATCAAGAATCAGCACAGATGACCTGACGAGAGCTGGAACCACAGTCTCAAGGATGACCGTTAGTACTGTAACACACTTTGCTGTCATGGATTAAAATCCTGCAGGGCACGCGAGTTCCCACTGCTCACGCCAGCAAATGTGCAGGCCTGTTTGAAATTCGCCAGTGACAATCTGGTTAATCCAGAGGAGGCATGGGAGAAGGCCATGTGGTCAGATGAGACCAAAATAGAGCTTTTTGGTATCAACTCCACTCGCCGTGTTTGGAGAAGAAGGATGAGTACAACTCCAAGAACACCGTCCCAACCATGAAGCATGGGGGTGGACGCATACTCTGGGGTGCTTATCTGCAAAGGGGACAGGACAAATACACCGCATTGAAGGGAGGATGGATGGGGTCATGGCTCGTGAGTCCAGACCTGAACCTGATAGAAAATCTTTGGAGGGAGCTCAATGTTGCCCAGTGACAGCCTGAAAACCTGAAAGATCTGGAGAAGATCTGTATGGCCAAAATCCCTGCTGCAGTGTATGCAAACTTGATCAAGAACTACAGGAAACGTCTGACCTCTGTGACTGCAAGCAAAGGTTTCTGTACCAAAGTTCTGTTTTTCTAGCGTATCGAATATTTATTTTCTCCACTGTATGCAATTAAAATACAGGGAATGCCTGGGGCTTTTTTTGTACAACTATTTACAGAACAATCAAGTGTCACAATAAGGTGCCACACAAATTATTTGTGCTTCCCCAAAAAATAGTTCCTGTCCACCAAGTTGAAACAGCGACTCAGTGAGGCAGCGTCCTGCTGCTACGTCATCTTGAATTGACGATGTCATTTGGACTCACCGCCGCTTTCCTCGACCCCAGAGGGCTATATATTCTACATCTCCTGTGTGGAATGCCATGTTTAAATGTAAAAAACAAAGTGTTTAGCATAGTCTGCTAGATAAATAACATTACAGTACCTTTATGCACCAAACAGTAATTGATTGCTTTGCTTTTGAAAACCAAACCGTTTTTAAATTTCCCACACAATCTCAGTGAGCAAAGTGAATCATCAAATGATGTCACTCCATTTAAAGTGAATGTGAAGCAAGACCAGTGAAGCCTGAAACACACAGGTGTGAATTCTCTCAGAGTTACATTCAGATTCTGTGATGAGCTTGGAGTCTTCTTATTGCATTGAATGGTTTGCTTATGTGCTGAATTTGCAATCTTAGATATATTGGCAGCTTTCTTACATGTACATCACTTGTTCTTGAGTTTTGTTGCACTAGATGCATTTATTTCAAATGAACCTGGAGATGTTTTTGAATCAATTGTCAGGTTCATGGGCATCCATCTTTTTTATATTTATGAGAGTTCTTTAGATTTGT
>VUQJ01015920.1:2537-13925 GCA_015108635.1 Andinoacara biseriatus | reverse complement strand
CATATTTTTTTTAAAAATTTTTTTTTTAATTTTGTTTTTTTTTTTTTTTTTTTTTTTTTTTTTTTTTTTTTTTTTTTTTTTTTTTTAAAAAAAAATATTTTTTTTTTTTTTTTAAAATATATTTTTTTATTTTTTAATTTTATTTTTTTTTTTTTTTTTTTTTTTTTTTTTTTTTTTTTTTTTTTTTTTTTTAATGTGCAGAATATTAGACTGCTACTGTTTCAATGAGCTCTTTACCTTCAGTGATGTTTACTATGCTTTAAAGAAAGATTTGCATGTTGCAAGAAAAGGTGAGTGTTTTGGGTGACATGTGAATATATCTGCCCATTATTTTAGAAGAAAAGTGCATTTAATGTAAAAATAAAGTTGATCAACTACCTCTTTGTAGTGCTAGGTCTTTTGAACATGATTCATTGGGTTTCACGAGGTGGCTGCTTTGTGGTAATTTTGTAGGTGATGTGTCATTGGGCTATGTGCGACTGGCAGGCCTGTTTCTGACTGTTTTGAACAGTAGATGAGATGCCTTGCAAACAACTATCAGAAGCTTCACTGTGATATTAAAACCACATTTAGTCTGCACCTGCTTTGTTCTTTGTGTACTGTCTCCTTCAAATTGGTGTTTGTGCAGGTTTGTGTGTTAAGAGGTTATTTTGTGATAACTGGCACTAGCCTAGCTCGAACACGGTCCTGTGTAGTAATCCTGGTTAATGTCTTCAGTTCCATTCTCCTGCTGTAGGATTAGTGGGGCACTCCATCCAAGAGGATTAGCCTGGCAGCTCTGTGGGAGCGGGGCTTCTATGAAGGGCTTATGTAACCACAACCACAGAACCCCAGCTACAGTACCGAGGGCTGAAGAGGAGGAGGTGGTCGTTTTATCATCAGTTCTAGCAACAACCCCCACACCTGTCAAAAGGGATTCCCTTTCCAAGAATTCAGACGTTTCAAGATCACAACCTCCATCTTCCTATTTCCTCGGTTACTGTTTAGTTTTGAATAAACTTGTCAAGGTGCTTTCCACAGTAGGTGCTTGACATGTATATGCTTTAAAGAGGATTAGGTGTCCTGATGCTAATATGTTTATTCCCTTGAGCTAACCAGATCTGAATAATAGCATTCATAGTGCCTGTCTGGGCCTCCCCATTCCTGCATGGCAGTGCCAGCCAGCATTGCCTTCTAGGATGGCATGACCACTCTTAGAGATGGATCACTCTTGCTCAAAGATTGGCACCTCAAACAAGGGACAAGTAGGCTTTGTAACTCTTCTGTCTTAAACCCACCAGTTCTGCCTGCCTAAATGTGTGCACATTCAAGTAATATGTACCAAGGGCTATGTCTCTGTCTGTTGGTGTGTGTACTAGTCTTGGCTAGCATTTATGTAAGTGCACTAATCTGCCAGGCTTCGCTTGGGTGCAGGCAAGCAGGCAGCTGGATAATAGCTCCAGCTCTGCATGCTGGAAGAACCCATTTAAAGGAGCAGCAGGTAGAGAATGGCATATTATCTTTTCTCCCTTTCTCCTCTGCTGTTGCTCCGACTCTGTCTCTCGTTCTGTCTCTCGGTTGGGAAGATGGCAACGGCCCAGATTGGCAAGAGCAGTGGAAGATTTGGCAAGCGCCTCTTTCCCCCACTCACTTTCTCTCTCCTCTCACTGTGTGTTGTTATAAACTGGAGAGGTCACATTCAAGATGAAAAGCAGGTCAGTCAGGAAAAATGTGAAAGCCTTTATGCTTTCTCATGGTATCAACATCAACTCCCTCTCTCACCCCTCCTGCCCCCACTCTTCTCTCTGTGCTTACTCTCCACTTCTGTATCCTTTCCTTTTCTCCATTGTCTCTCTGGCTCACTGGCTCTGCTTTCTCTGTTTCCTCGCTTTCTCCAGGCTGCTCCGTCTCTCCAGGCTGCTCTCTCTCTCTCTGCTCTCTGTTTACTCTTGGACTGCCCGAGTGTATGTTTGTGTCTGTGTGCTAGAGTATTAACAAGAGAGACAGAGAGAGAGAGAGAGAGAGGGAGGGAGGGTTCGAGTGAGTTTGTACTCACTCATGCGGTTGTGTGTGTGTGTGCATGTGTGTGTATGTGCATGCCGCGGTGCCTGCTGGCAGAGTGAGGTAGGGGGAGGGACGGACCGACGGAAAGAGGGAGGGAGGGAAAAAAGAGAGATAGAGGAGAGATCAGATGAGGAGAGAGTGGCTGAGCACATAGAACCGCCCCACAGTCCCACTTTCCTGTGGAAGTCTTCCCAGACGACCGCCATTGGGGAGAGGAACGACTGAGAAGAACAGACCAGCACTCACCGAAGCACAGGGAGGACAGAGGGAGAGGAAAAGGAGGGGAGAGGCCAGGAGCATGTGCTGCTTTGGAGCATGTCAACCTGACACCGGCTCAAGTATCAAGCCAGCTGGCAAGAAGACCGCCGAGACTGAGCTGTTTTCATCTCCTCTTCTCTGGATCGGAAGGCCCAGCCCCGAAGAGCTTCCCCGCTGGCCTTGTAGAGATCAGACTGTCTGATAGCGTTATCCAGAACAGGGGCACGAGACGACGACCGGAGCGACAGGCATGTGACAGACAGGAATAACCACTTTCTGGCTGCACCAGGTGTTGATTGGACTTTTTCTGGGAGGAGCTAATGGGAATACAGGGTCCTGATTGGGTGTGAGGCTACCACCTGTTTCAGTATTCCTACTGCTGATTGGATGTCTGCTACATGTGTGTTGCTCTGAGCAACTAAGGCCCTGAGTCAACCAGAGCTTCTTGGGATTGTGCTTTGTGTGTTTGCGTGTGACGGATCAAATTGTCATACTCTCTAGCTATATTCAAAGTGACCTTTGACCTTCAGGAAAGAAACTTTACTGTTATCGCTTTAGCTTCACGGTATCCGTCAAAGAGTTTGTGTTACTTGTATAAATTTGCTGGTTCTTATGCCAGTGTTTGTTTCATGGTTGGTTGTATGTACTCTTATCAGTTTGGAGGGTGCCTGACTTGTAGGGCAATCCACCCCCACCCACCGACTGTAAAAGGTTATTAGGTATCAGTGGTCACGTGTCTCAGTCCTCACGGAGGGAGTCAGGTCAACCAGTCTTCTTTTCTTCCTAGGAGAAGCCCTTCTAGCAATACCTTTTGTGGCAGTGATGAATATTTCAGCTGAAAAACCTCTTCCATTTTAACACTTGACAGTTTCAAGGTGCGCAGCAGCTATTAGGCACCAGAAGCTCAGACTGGAAGATCACCCATGCTTGTTATAGCAGCTCTTTTTATAATAGTATTAATAAATTCTCAGCGGGACAGTGAATATTATAGGTCTTTGCACTTTTTCTGCATGATTCACAGCTTTGCTGGCCCTTCTAGGTGGAGTTTTTTGGTACATCAGTAGGCATGTGTGACAAGATTTATGTAGATGCAGAGATAAATATAATAGAAATTATTTTGCAAGAGAAACATTACTGCACAACATTTTTTAATACTTTGTCATATCTGAGATGTCATTTTATGTGTCTTAATATTAGTATCTCTGTACATAAAAAGTCTTATGAAGCATTTCCAGGAAATGAAACTTGTAAACAACTAATGGATCAGCTTTTATTATAGATATTACTTTGCAATAGTCTTATCACTAACTACTCAATCAAGCGTTGGTATCAGATTCAGGCTCTCAGATTATTATGAGAGTTAAAGTGATAGGGCTGTAAACAGCTGTCCTTTTCTCTCCATTGGCTCAGAGCTCTGCATGTTGTCCTACTACCTCCATTAAGCGATGAGATGCAGAGACCTCTGAACCCATGGCCAAGGTTATCCCAAGACGTGTTGGCTCTATGCCTGTTAATAACACCCCTCCCACCCACCAGCCCCCAGCAACCTTTCGAGAGGCTGTCCTGTTGCCAGGACCTGTCAGGCTGGCACAGGAAACAAGTGGGTGGTGTAAGCTAAGCCTCTTACAACACACACTGCTAATGAGCTGCCTTTTAGCTAACAGCAGACTCTGGGAGGGGGGCACTGGAGCAGATTCCATACTATCTGTATTTCTCATTCACTTGTTCTTATACACCAACTGTCCTCTGCATATCTTTCTTTAGCACATATACACTCCGTGTGTTTATGCGTGTGTGCTTTTGTCTACATTCTTGTGTGTTTCATGACAGGTTGATCTATCACAGCTCTGGCCCAGCGGGTGCCTGTAGATTCTTGTGTAAGGCCCAATCATGTGCTTGACTGAATAAAGGACTTGGGTTTCTTGGAAGTGGGTCACATCAAAGTCAGTTAGAATATGACACACAGTGACCCCAGTGGAGGGAGTTAGTGATGTCATTGGTTTGACTGACGTTTTGCCTACCACACTAGCACTCTCTTCTCTTTTCCTCTGTCGGTCTCTCTCTCTCTCACTCTCTCTGTACTTTGGAAGTCTATGGTATCAAGCCATGCTGCTGCTGGGAGAGTGGGGACAGTGTCTCTGTTACACTGTGGGTAAAATTCCCAGGCTGTGTGGCAGTTTAGACAGCTGTATAGAGACAGATGTTCCTGGCTATTGATTTACAATGGAAAGACATCTATACTGTGCATTGGAAGAGATTAAAGCTAGTGTTGATAGTATAGAAGCCAGAATAGCCATTACATTTACAATTCCAGCAAGGAGTGTACTTTGCACAGCTTACATCTTTTACAACTACATAGAGAATGGCAGGTCATTGAGGCCACTTCTACACATTTGTCTCTGTATGTCTATCTTAATCCCTCTCCCTGTCCATCTGTTAATTCTAGGCCTTCTCCAGTATGGTAGGAATTGGTCCGCCATCGCCAAGATGGTGGGTTCAAAGACCGTGTCACAGTGCAAGAACTTCTACTTCAACTACAAGAAGAGGCAGAAACTGGATGAAATTCTGCAGCAGCATAAAATGAAATCGGTACTCAAAATGACAGTTTCAAGCCTCTTTAAAAAAGTCCCTGTGAACCATGATGCTTGTAAGATTGTTTCTTTTGGGTCTTTTTTTAATGTTCTTATTTTTACCCAGGAGAAGGAACGAAAGGCCCGTCGTAGGGGCAAAGCCTCACAGAATGAGGAAACTAGTGCCCCATATCCAGCAGAGGAGGAGGAGATGGAGGGTTCAGGAGTCAGCTGCAATGAAGAAGAAGCCCCTGAAGATGGAGAAGGTCAATCCCAGGAACTAAATGCAAAAGACTTATAATAACTCTAATATTAAGCTTCTAGTAGCTCATCTTTTTTACTGTTGCATTTTGCTTCAGTATATTGTGTTTATATTGCATTGAATATTTCTATTTCTAACCCTAATGGATTTTTTTTTTTTTAAATGGTCTATAGAACATTAACAACACCTAAGCATAATGCAGTTCAGTTTAAGGACACTGCTAATTACAATCTAAACAGTATACATAGACTTATTACCCCTCTTACAGTTTAATTAATTTATGGCAGAGTTGCTGCTTTTTTTTTTTTGCATTTGACTGTACACGTGTACTTTATAAAGTGGCACCATTTAATATAACAGAAAAAAATATTTGAGCAGCTCCCATTGGCTTAAAAAATCATAACCTACAAATGTGACAATTATCATGAAAATGCTGCTGTAGTTAGTTGACAGAATTATACCCTGTAGACTCTACTACCTCAATAGAGCACTGAAGCCCTGGAGGATTTCATCCATCATTCCAATTGGTTTTGTGCTCCTCCTTATTGTACAGTGAAACCTGATTAGGCAGAAGACTGGCACTGTGAAGAATCTTGTTTAGCAGAAAGCGATAAGGGAAAGATGCAAGAATAAAGGTGATGGAGGTATAACGCAATTTATAGTATAAGCCCTAATTTGTGTATCCTTTTGCCCTGTGTCCCTGCCAGGTGGAGCCAATAACAGCTCTGACACAGAGAGCCTGCCCTCGCCACACTCCTCCGAGGACAGCAAGGCTAAAGAGGATGCCTCAAGCAAGTCAAAGGGCAGCTCAAGCGTTTGCGACAAAAAGGAGGACCTGGCAGAGGCGAGTCAGGCAGGGGATGAGAAACCTCTGGTCAAGGAAGATGCAGATTCAGCCATTAAACAGGAGATAAAGACAGAAATAGGGGAGCCCTACAAAGAGCAGCTGCAGCCAACAGCACCTAGTGATGCCACAGATAAAAAACCTCCTACAGCAGACATGGGGGAAGTCAAAAGCTCTATCAAGAGCTCCAAGAAGGACCATGCGGCCAAAACAGGCTCCCATGGAGACAGTGACTCGAGTGCCACTTGCAGTGCTGATGAGGTGGAGGAGACGGACAACACAGATAAGAACAGGTGAGGATTCTTTGCAGTAGATATAGTGGAAAATGGCAATTTCCCATTTGTTTGAAAAACATTTTATACAGGCACAGCATTAAAACCACTGACCTGTGAAGTGAATATCATTGATCACCTCTCTACAATCCAGTGTTCTTTCATAGCATTTGTTTCATGTCTCCTTATGGTGGAATGCGTCTTGTGTGACCTCATCAGAAGCTCAAATACCATTACATCAACCCTATAGGCTATCTCAGCGACACCCCTTTCAAGAGGGGCAAGGCCCCCCCATTTAATGGACTGACACAGCCCAGATGTCATTCAAAAACCTCTTCTCTCTTCTTACTGAAGTCTGTTGACAGCTGTGCTATTGGGCACTAAACTAAACTGTCCACACATTGGTTGCACTTTGTTCCCAACATTTCAGTTGTACAGGAGCTCACAAGTAGTAGCAATACAGTTCTGTAGCTAGTGCTGGTGTTGACTAGTAATTCTTTCACCCTGGTAAGAAGCAATAATTTCCAAAGTGAAGTAGCAACACACTAATGAAGTATTTCTAGCATAACCGTCAGGTAGTAATATTCAGTAACAGCACTATTGATGTCTCACATTAGGTAGCAATACTTCTAGAAAAGTATTGCTACTTTTCACTCCACAGTTGTCAAAGAACATCACTGTTCTTCCCTGCACTTTAACTTAGCGGCTGCACAAGTTGTTTAGCCAATTGTTCAGCCCACTAGCATTCAAAGCCCACTAGCTAACTAATTATGGCTCAAGTGAAGTTGGAAATGTTTATCCCTGTGGCAGCAAGAGCTTTGCCTGGGCTGCTTGGGCTGCCTTGGTTGCCTTGACCTCTACTAATGTCTGTATACACTGTGTGGCTTTTATGTACTTTTTGAAGCTGCACTACTGCAGGTTTGCTCGCCAGGCTAACCTGTAGGGCAGTGACCCTTTGCTGCTTGAGGAGACGTGGCTGCAATGCCAGGCCTGAGTTGCGTAGAGGTAGCCCATTGCATCTGCTTTCTCATTGCTGGTGGCAGACTGGGGATGTGAGGGCTTTTCTGCCTAACAACACTAACAACAATTTAAATGGGTCCACTGACTCCGAGCTCCTTTTGTCTGATCACAAGGAGGATGATTGCAACTCCCTCGCATCACCTGGGCTGCAAATCCCCCACCACCATGGACAAGGTTGATAAACCCGCACCAGTGTCTCCCCTAGATTTTAACATGCAGGACATGTGGAAGTGCACAGGTGCTAGGCTCAACGTGCTGTGGCCTGCCATGCAAACTGAGGTTGTAAAACCTTGTTTTGATGAGAAGAAATTGCTGAAGGCAAAAAAGTTGGGTAACCATGTTACCTGTTATATACAGTAAGAAGCACCTCATTTTGAGATGTTTCCTGTGCCCCCTCTGCCAAGGCAAACAAATAAGGACTGTGAAGAAATGTAATCCTTTGGCCTCTGCCAGATGCCACAAGTGGAGCTGTTGGTAGCGAGCCACCGTCACCTGAAGACCTCTCCGTCTTCATTGATCCTGTCTCTCCCCTTCCAAAGCAGACCACTTCCAGTCCAGCCTCACTGATATGTGCTACAGCTGCAGCTCTGTTGGCAAGATCCTTCAACACCTCTTCTATTCTAATGGCTTACCAATCTGAGTTAAAAGAGGGCAAGACAGCTAAAACAGATGCCACCTTGTTGAACAAAGTTTGTTAGAACTGATCATGTCCTCCATCTCCACAAAGTGATGAGACAGGCTACTGGGAGAGCCATGGGCCTAATGGTTCTCCAGGAACCACAGGCAGGCACGCTGGCTTGGGATAACTGACCTGATGACTAAGGAAACTGTGCTTCCATCTTCCAAGTTCTCTTTGTTGGAGTGCAGGAAGTTTCTCGTACAATCTCCCACTTTCAGGATCCCCAAAGTACCTTAGGTGCAGGCAGCCCACCCGGGCTGCAGGTAGCCTCATGAATCAGTGTTCTACAAATCTGTGTACTAGGAAGCTGTTTACCCAGACCAGACCTCAGGTAACTTCTCCTCCTCACCCTGCTGCCTCGATTGAGAGGAACAAGCAGTGGCTGGCCTGACAGCCTCTCCTCCAGGGAAAAGCAAACACAGCTTGAGTTCAATGGGACTTGTTCCACGTAGATTCAATGGGGTCGGTGTTCCTGTTCACAGGCCCACCAGAGGGAAACAACAAGAGTTTTTAGTGTTGTTTCACAGGCACATCTCTCATTCATTCTGTATTAAAAATGTCCTGACATGTGTATCCATCACATATGCCGGAAGTGACGGTACATGGGTGTCACTGAGCCAGCCTACAGCGGCATTTGAAATTAGATCATGCAAGAGGCCCAGCCTGAGTGAGACACTCACTCATGCTGATCAGAGAACCAGGGTTATATCCGTAATCTTAATTTCTGCTGGGACACTTTTGCACTGGTGGTTATTTGGTTTTTACTCTTACTGCTAAATATCACCCACCTAAACATTGTTTTAGACAAATATTAGCTTAACGTGCTTCAACATTGTGCAAAAACTCAGAAAAAAATGTCTCAAGAATACAAGAAAGACCCCTGGGCTATGATCCACTTTCCAAACTGATAATATCTAACCTCTCCAATACCACCAATGACACGGTGTCACAGGATACCTTCCTACTCTGTCCAAGCCCCAAAGGCTCAGAGGTGTTCTGGAGCCATGATGGGGACCTACATAGCATTTGGCAGATTTCTGATCAGTGTATCCCTTTTCTGCTTTATTTCCCCATTTACATCTTTACACCTGTTTGACAGTTTTGCTGTGGAAAAAGCTTCTGGTTTTTGAGAGGTTTGTTAGGTACC
Source organism: Andinoacara biseriatus (assembly GCA_015108635.1). NCBI lineage: Eukaryota > Metazoa > Chordata > Actinopteri > Cichliformes > Cichlidae > Andinoacara > Andinoacara biseriatus. Next base: position 4,830 of record VUQJ01015920.1, on the reverse strand, counting down.
TTACTTCTCTGTTCTGATACAACAGACATAAGAACACAAAGCAGTGAGGGCTTTGAAGTGGTAGTAGTTGCCTAGCTACACTGTACAGCATTGAAGCCATATTTGGCAAGCCACTTGTGTGTGTGTGTGTGTGTGTGTGTGTGTGTGTGTGTGTATGTGTACCACAGGTTGCACTTTTCTATTAACCAAGGATTTTATTTGCATATCTGTATGAATGAGTGTATATTTACCTTCATATATATATATATGCGTGTTGTATGTGTTTGTGAATGAGGCAGCCAGAAATTGGTGTCAAAGTGCGTAGGAGGACTGATTAGTCGTGTTTGCACGGTATTTGTTCAGTTTTTTCCATGACAGCAGACTGCATGTACTGGCAGAGCTGAGGGAAATGCTGCCCTCTTGCCAAGGCAAACAAAATTTTTATTTTATTTTTTTTTTGGGGGGGGGGGGGCGTGCATGCATGCGTGCATTCATGTGTGGATAAACTCTTGTGCTTCTGTGCATCAATTTGTGTTTGTAGTATACATACTGAGTATGTTGTGTCCTTTTTTTCCCTTTTTTTTTTGACAGCATCAATATGAATCTTTACTTATTTTATCAGGCTATATCAGTATGCATCCTACTACATCAGTGGGTGGAAAAACTAAACAAGGGATTTTTGTATGCTCTATTCTCAACCTCATCTTTACTCCCACTAACTTATTTCTGTCCGTCTGTGTAGAATGATGTCTCCACGGCCAAGCCTACTGAACTACACCCATGATGGGGTCATATCTTCCCCACTACAGAAGCCCATGGATCTGAAACAGCTGAAACAGAGAGCAGCTGCTATACCACCTATTGTAAGTTGTTAGTTTTAATGGCTGATTATTTTGTGACTCATGCAAAGCTAGTCTTGTAGAACCCAAAAATAGAAATACGGACTTCAAAATAGGCACAATGTGTCCCTTTAAGCATTTTATTTCCCTTTTTAAGAGAAGAGCATCTTGACTTTTACAACCTTTGAAAGTGTCTTAACCAGATAAAAGTGATGTACTTACACATACACACACTCAGTCTTTCATTGCAGTTGAGTCCTATCAAAGTCCCTCTGCTTACATAGATAACAGTATAGCAGGTGAAATTGTTAAGTCACATACATATAAGATAAGCCAAACAGATGGAGCATAATGAGGAATGAGATGGTGGCCATCAGGGAAACTTTAGCTTATCAAGAAATAAGAGATGTGTGTTAGCTGTCATGCTTATCAGATATTTTATGTGGCTAACCATATGTCAGCTGCCAAATAGGAGTGGGCTTGTGTTATATGTGTGGCATATATGTAACAGTTTTATTTTCCTATTGTCCTGTGTGCAGATGCAAGAAGCCTCGATGCAGGGGGGTCAGCAGAGTGGGGGTGGGAAGGCGTTACGGCCCCCCGACGCTCTGGCACTGTACCAGCAACAGATCACCATGGCTCATGGGGAGTCCTCTCAGGAGGTCAAGCAGCAGCAGCAGCAACAACAACAACAGCAGCAGTTTCCAAGCCAGCCAGGCAAACAGCAGCCTTATACCCCACAGGCAGACAGAGACAGGGAGGCTCTTCACAGCAGCAGCCCACGTGTTCGCCCGCGCAGCCCCTCCACCAGCGAAAAGGATGGTACGCACACCTCCATAACAACAGAAGCGACGCTTATTGCCTTGTAACTCATTTACCTGCTAAAATTACAAATAGAGGAACTTTTTACAATTTCAGGCTTTTAGCTTACATCCCGTTTATCATTTTTCTGCATGACTCTTGTCTGTCGACTCCATGGTGTGCAGTTTGGTCTTTTATGAAAATAAGATTAGAACATTAATTAAATAAAAAAATAATGGAGGTTTATGAAAATCCAGCACAACATGCCGTTCTAGTTGCGTTTGATCTAGTTTTACTTTGTTGGTCCTTGCTACACGCTCTAACCTTGAGTCTGTATACTCTAGTGTTTAGGGCATTCAAGGGTTTCTGGGACACTCGTGGAGAGGGAACTGATAAATGATCTGGTATTGCTATTGACCCAGAATGGAATACAGTCTAGTTCAGTGCAGTTACTGTAAGCTTGTTGAATGGACTTTTAACAGTCCAGACAAAGAGAGGTCTTTTATAACCAGCATGTGTGCAGCAGCTGTGAACTCAAAAGTATTGCAGATGCTTTTTTATTCATTTTATCTGATGTAGGGAGAGATTTAGACATATATTCCAGCTACTATTTATTGGTATTTTTCAGCATTTGATCACCATGTGGGGGTAGTAATACTTACAAGTAAGTGATT
>VUQJ01015919.1:2693-12736 GCA_015108635.1 Andinoacara biseriatus | reverse complement strand
TTTTTTTTTTTTTTTTTAAACTGAACCCTGCTCACAAATATTATGTTTACCTAGACTCTTGAGGATCTCATGCCCCAGGAACTCCCCAGTTTACGACACTGGAGACTGAGTCACTTTCTGTATTTATTAGATTGTCTGCCTTGTGGCTCTAATTGTGTTATCTGCAACGTAATGGGGTTTGATGTTCTTACGCATTAAAATCCTGTGCTAAAAGTCTGATTAATAGTGTTTCATAACAACTGAACCAGGGAGGCGGGAGCATTAATTTTTGCGGCTGCTTTGCTTTTGTTCACCTGGCAGTCATTGAGGGAACAACGAACACAGAATTGAATTTTTATTTCGTGGCACTGATCCATGACCTGAAGCTGAGGGCAGATTGGTTGATGCAACAGGAGCCAAACCACAAAGCAGACAAATGAATAAGCAGCAGCACTGTTGAAGAAGAGAAGGAACCTGAGGTTTTGAAAATGATCCTAAAACTTCCTAACATTACGCTTACCTGAAGTATACTGTTGAATCAAGACTTCCCTGAAATATGTGTGTGTTTTTGTAGCAATAAATTTCCTCATTGTCATGCAGGTCTCAAATGGACGAACGGGAAACATCTGAGGGGGGTTGTTGCTACAGCAGCATCTGCAAGTTACTAAATTCAATAATTTTCTATCCTGCACTATAAGAGATTGCTCAGTGTGTTCAGAAACAGCTGTTTATGTATTATTAGTTTAGTCAGATTGTGTTGGGCTATAATTGCAAGTTCAGACTGCATTTTAAGAGTAAATCCAGACTGGTCATTCCAATCCCGTTCCATCTGGTCTGATGAACAGCAGGTGTGCTTCAATCATCACTGCTTTGGTGATGAAATAAACGGGCAAAATTAGGTGTTGTTTGCTTCACTCCAACAGTCCACAATTTTTTCTTTAAACTTTAACTACAAGGAATGTTTTATACCAAGTTTTCCACACCTGATGATAACATGACTGAATTTAGCTGAAATGGCTCTATGGCTACATCATGAATCGTTCTACCCGCGAGGCTTGTTGGCCCTCTTTGACTTGCTCCAACAGCTCAAAAAATTGGTGTATTTGGCCCATTATTTTATCTCTGTCCGCACATGTCACTCTTTTACTTCCATTTACTCACAGATTGATTATTCCCTCTAACCACAAAGAGGAAAACACAACAATGGAGTTTAAAATGATGTCTTATACAGGTCTCTAAAATTTAGTTTGAGATGGCACAAATACAGTTTACTCCTGCCTCTATAGGTATCTATAAAGGGATGTAAACATTTTTATTGAATACAGCTGTTTTTGTTTTTTTTTATGTCAGTATGCATTCAGTGTTACAGCTGTTATTATTGGATGTTTTAAACTCGGTCACAGGCTACCAAACTTATGAAAACAAGACAAAATGCAACAAAGTCACATGACAGTTACTACATGCCCTCAGTGAAAACTATTTTGACTAAGAACCATGACTAAGTGCGTGCTTTGACATCTGTCTGTGGATGTGTGCGTATGTGTGATTGGATTTGTCAAGTGCGAGCTGTTTGCATGAGAGTGAGAGACAGCCTGGAGTGGTGCATTGTTAATGCTCAGAGGGAAGCCATAAAAAAAAAGAAGAAAAACATACACAGTGTGCATTCTGGACTGTATTCAAAAACTGTGTAAGGGTTACAATTGCTTATTACTATGTTGGTGCACGATAAACGTAAACACAGTTTCACAGCTGAATTCCCTGAGGAATCTTTTTAGTTATGAGGTCAAATCTTTTACGAGACAATCCTCGCCTGGAAAACAAGGCCGTGGTTTCTGAGGACAAGCAGTTTTTATGTTTTAAAGTTAACCTTTAGATGGGACAGGAATGGGTACTTTAAAGTGACTTTAAATTACTCTAAAGTGAAACATGAATGAAATCATCCTTTAAAAAAATGCATTTTGTATTCACTCAGGTTAGGTAGGAACACCTGTCAGTTTTCAGATTGACTTTTTGGTTAAAGTTTCACCTTTGGTGCCTGCATGCATATAACTAAGAGTTTACAAAAAACAAAAGAAGGGAAAGGGAGCACTGGATGGCTGACAGGTGAGCAGGACAGGTAACAGGAATTAAATCCAGGAAATTAGTAGATATTGTGTATTGCAATTATAGAAACTACCGAGGTGCTCTGTTTTGGGGGAAAATATATTATTTTAAGTTTATTCTTTGAGCGCCAAAGTACAATAAGCAGGCTAAACTGTTACATTGTTTATGATCTGTCTTATTATCTGACCACTCAGATTCACTGAGCTGGGTAATTACTTTGATAATTACTTTGTTACTTTAACCATATCCACAACTCAGCCAAGCCTTTAATTGTGGCATTTCCACATATATAGTTGGAAATACAAGTAGCATCAAACTGTTACACTAACAAGTAATCCCTGCAAACATTTTGACGCTGAAAATCAAGAAGCATTCTGGAAAAAGATCTAATCAGCCTCCTACACACTTCACACTGCAGTCAAGCCAATGTAATGCTGGGACTGAGGGGGTTGCCGTGCAGCATGGTGCTGTGCAGCGCAGTGTTGTGTTGTGTTGTGCTGTGAGGGATAATGATCCGTGGCTGTGTAAGCCATTAGTGAGTAAGTGGTTATGTTGGAGCCCCTGTATCCCTGATGCCTGCTGTCACTTTGATAAATATGCAGCATACAGATGCCCTCGTATAAAACAGCTCTCTGCTGCAGATAGAGGTGCCATTTAGTTTATTATGTTCCTCAGAATTTATTTATTGTCATGAATATTTTGTGTATTTTGAGTTTACAATTGAACTGAAAAGTAGGACAGTGTTTGTTGGTGAGCCATGTGTGTGCATAGCAATCAGTCTGACAGACTGGAGTACTGTATGTTGTGCTTACAGTTGGCAGTCCAGGGACTAGATAGCCCTGCAAGTGCAGGGCCCAGAAGACAGGGACCCACGTGAGGAAAGCCTTGCAATGAGAAAATGACAGCACCAGCTCTGACATGCATATCCGCTGACAGCGAGAGAAGCCTGCGTGTGTATTTGTTTCCCAGTGCGCTGAATTCACCCTTGACTCCCTTCAAAAGCTGATTTGTTTGGGTCACCTCAGCAAACCTCCACAGACATTCAGGGAAGACTTCCTGCAAAGCTGTCTCTTTTAAGTCTGCTTATTTTCACCTCATTTCACACCAGTATCAGATGGGCTGCTATGAAAAGACTCAATTCATGGTCCACTGAGTAGGAGTTTTTAAAAAGAATACATTAATACGTAGACGCACCCCTTGAATTCCCTCTAATGTCAAGCAAGTAGCCGGTCCTTACAACCGTATGCTGGCCGGCCCTCTCTCACAATGTTTTTATGAAAGGATACTCACTATAAAGCAAATGTATATATTTATTCATGCTGAGTGTTTGTTTTTAGCCAGGGTGCCTTTGTCCCGCATGCGGATTCAAGGCTGCGATTCTCACATGGAGTGGAGATGCAGCAGCTTTTTGTCTCTGTGAAAGGTTGGAGGAAAAGAGGCTTTTTCATGGTCTGAGTCCACTGTGAATCAAGCTTTACATCCTGCTCAACTCTTTTGCAAGTGAATTAGATCCAGTGGCATTATAACTGTGAATTCCCCAGGGTCAAACAGACACAGATTGTTGTGTCACTCCTATTTTCTCTGTTTTCTCTGTTTTGCTTCTCTCTTTGCTCATGAATGTATTCCAGTTTGGCATTTGTTGTGATCATCTAAATCTTTTTTTTGATTCATTGTCTTTCTGTGCCAGGAACGGTGAGATTCTAAATTTCGAATAAATATTTTATCCTATTTTTCATTAAAGCATCCTCGATCCTCGAGCTCTCGCTGCACTTCATTTGTTATTCAAGCGAGGAAGGCCTTTTCTGGAAAAAGCTGTAGCTGCTTCACTGACCAAAATGCAACCTTTGTTAATTCATGTAGCTTTTGTTTCCATCGTGTAACGAAAAAGTGCCCCTGAGGTTAGCAATTAGGCCTTAAATTGTGTGCAAGTTTAGGTGTGTGCGCGCTGAACCAAAAACCGAAAACTGAACCATAGGCGAGGGAGAGACGGCAACACAATGAAGTGTGTGAAAGAGAAGGCCTGGAACTTTTTCAATTGTGCTAGTAGGTTAATCTTCAACCCAATACTGCGCTCCACAGTAGCGGGCTTCTAGGCGCTGCTCAGACTGGAAACACTGGCCTGGCAGTGAGCCTCACTGGCTTGATGTGCTTCTCCCAGTTGGGACTGTCACTACTGTGGCCAAGGGACTGTTCTGAGCGGGTGCAGATACCAGCTTTGTTTTCAGGATTGAGCCAAAACCACTGTTTTTTTCTCTGTGTGAGTGTGAGCAGGAAGACAGACCTCTTATTATTACTAATCTTGGGATTAGGAAAAGCAGCTTTAGGCCTCCAACTCATCCCCTCTAATCAGCTTCAGTGTATTCGACAAATATGATCTATAACTGCTCTTTCCCTTTGCACCTGGGCAAACAAATCAACACTATTACAAAACAAGAGTGGAGATGGCACAGGAATGCTGGCTCGGTGATGGATTTATGCTCTGATTCCCAGTATCTACAGCAGCAGGGCGGCAATAGATTAACACAAAGAGGCTGTGAGGACATGGCTCTGATTGAGTGTCCTGACTTGGCATCATCCTCATCACCTAAATTTGTATGATCACCAACCTCTTTGTTCAGTTAAGCTCGTAATCACTATCAATAGACCCGCAGTATTAAAGAGCTAATCTGGACTTTCAAACAATGGCACTCTTATTGAACAATCGATCTCTGCCAAATCACTAAAACGTTCATAATGAACTTTTATGTCCCCTTGGCAACGTCAAGTCTTCATTTACATCCCTGACATTTATATTTCATGTTTTATATATTTCTTTCAGCTGATCACCGGAGTCGTAAAGTGTGTGAATAATACAGCATCTTGTGGATGTGTGACGGCCAATATAACTGATCGCCCGCAGTGATATCGCATTCCTTAATATCCCAGGACATGAGTGGGTGTGTGTGCGTGTCTGTGCGTGAGATACTAAGAGAGAGAGAGAAAAAGAATTTCCTGGAGGCTTTGTTCGCCTGCTTTCCTGGAAATAGGATTTTGATCTTTTGCATTGAGTATGATTATAGTTCAGTTTGCGTGCACATGCTGGCAGCCAAACTTTAGCAAGCCGCAGCTGTGAAGATGTAGATGTGTGTGTGTGTAGGAGAACGTGTTCGTGTGCTTGCATGTGTGCGACTCCCATCTTTGGGTGGTTGTCTCTGTGTGCCTGTGTGCCCACCTTAGCCAGGATCCCTGGAGATTGCAGATGGCGACCAAACATGCCAGCCACACACACACACACACACGTGTGCATACACCTCAAGAGCCAGAGCCTTGTATCCTGGAGGTACTTGCTGCCAGGTTACAGCTCTCTTGGACAGCGTGGTGTTCCAAGATGGCCAACCGCCTGTTTAATCTTCACACAACCTTATCAAACTGGAATGCGTCTCTTTCTGCTTCTTTACAATGAAAGCCAACAAGACACAAAGCCAAAACCATTACTGCTTATGTGTACTGTACCGCTGACTTAGTTTTACAGTTTTGCAATGTTGTTTCAAGTATATATGCAAAATAATGTGGAAAAAAATGTAAAACAAATATTTAAAAAATCCAGCACAGCTTTCAGAAACACACTGACCAACACAAAAACTAAAGACTGTGACTGGTTTAGGAAAACTGAGCAACTCGGAACCATTCAGATCTGATCAAAAACACATAATTTTATCATATTTCCATGATGGGTGATGATTGAGGCAGCTTTGAATGTTTATCCTGCATAACCTTGAAAGATTTTGCTCAATCACATTAAACAATTGCAGACAGTATTGTGCAAAAGTCTTGAGTCTTGAGCAGCAGTCCTCCAGCTTTCTACAGGTCTTTCAAGATGTTTCTTTGTTAGTTGCTTTTACACTCATTTTCAGAGCAGTCCTTGTACCTGACCATTTTCAGAGTTTTATTTTTAAAATTGAATAGCATCTGAAAATCATGTCCTTATCCAGCAAAGACCTGACACAGGACCTGAGAGATGCATCTGGAGCTTCAGTTGATCCATCTTTTGTTCACTGAAGCTTCATCAGTGGAACGGCGGCTGTCAAGAAGCCATTCTCAAGGAAGGGAAACAGGGAGAAAAGCTGAGGTGTGCCAAATTACACAAAAACTGGACTGAAAATCAGTTGCAACAGGTTATAGAGTGATGTGAAATTTTTGGTTCAACTCATTGTCAATATGTAAGGAAAATATCAGGACAGAAGTACAACAGTGAGCATCTACATCCATGGTGTAAAATACGGTGGAGGTTTTGTCGTGGTTTCAATGCAGTGAAAGCAAACCTGGATAGAAAAACATGCAATGGAACAACATCAGTCATGGACTAGCCTCCCCATTATTGAACATTATTGACCTCAATGTTATCGAGGCAGTGCAGGATCATCAAAACACAGCCGACATCCAAAAAAGAGCTTTGAATCTTCTTCATGAAGCCTGGAGAACTATTCCTGAAGACTGCTTAAAGAAATGAGAAGAAAGCTGCCTCATAGGGTTCAGTTTTGAAATGAGTTTAACTCAACAAGCGACTACTGACTTAAATCCTACCAGCTGGAACTTTGAATAGCTTTCAGTCCTTTCTGCTCTCAGCGCCAGATGTAAAAGGTGGTCAGACCAAATATTGACTTTCAAGCTTGGTAGAAACTCTGTTTTTGCCATATACATTGTATTTCCATTTATATTTGCATGTGTATAAAAAAAAAACCATTTCACCTATTTTCCTTTTTTTCTAGCAAAATATAAATAAGGGGTGACTCAAGACTTTTGCACAGTGGTGTATATATTCCTGATTATGAGAAATAACAACCAAAAAACATAAAAAAGACTGTTCAAAAACCCAGCACAGCTTACATAAACCACACTGCTCTAGAAATACCACACAAAAATCCAAGACAGGCACCAGTTTAGGGAAACTGAGCAACGCTGAACCTTTTAGACCTGATCAAAAACATATAATTTTACCTAATTTTTCCATGATGGACGATCCTCTAAGCACCATTAGATGCCTCGATCAAGCAGCAGACCACACCTTAGGATAACCACCAAACATAATAAACAAAAACAACAAACCAAAATAACAAAGTGCAGCACAGCCACACAGATGAAGCACTAACTAAAGAGAGTTTGCTCAGTCACAGTAAACACTTTGAACAAGTCAACCCCACTGTATAGCAACAACCCCGGCACACACAACGCGCATTGCTGTTAATTTCAGTATGTAAGCACTTGGTAAGTCGAAGCAAGGTTGCAATTAAATATTTATTCTCGGAGTTGAGGTGGAGGAATGAACAACAATGTGAGTCCTGAGTCGTGAAAGCTGTGTGACAGAAATGACTCTTACCTGACCCCTGAATCCTCTGCTGACCGCCATCAGGAGGAAGAAAGGCTGGTTGGAGAAAGGACGACTGTAACGCTCAGCGTGACAGAACAACCTGCCTCTGTGACCCAGTGTGAGGCAGGGATGACAGGGAAAGATGTCGGCCTGCCAGGGTGTTTGCCTGATATGCACGAGCATGTGTAAACCAGCAAATAAACAAACAAACAAAAATACAGTAGTTTGTGTTGTAATGGCTCAACCTTAAAGATGACACAGAGCTGCTATCATCAGCTACATATACCGATGAATGTGTATTTTACTTCTCAGCCTAGCGTCTTTTAGCTTTAGCTAGTTTTCAGGTTTAGCTGTAAGCTGCAGTTTAAGGGTCATCGAGAAAAGAAATACTGGTGAAAGCCAGCAGGTCAACCATAAAACACTGTCCCACAGCAGACTTTTCTAGCCTATGTGATCTCTTTTTCAACCCTACATTCTCACAATTAGCAATCTTACTTTCTTCCCACAACATTGCCTCTGTCCATCTCTCTTTATCTTTGCAACAAAACAAAAACAGCTGAACTAAAAAAAGAAGTAGGGCACAGAGTTAACCCAGCTGCCTGCCTGGGCATTCCCTATTTCTTTGGCTTTTAATGCAGGATGTTATAAAATATGCATGACACAGCATGGCGGGAACTACTTGAGGACGACTGTTTTATGTGCCTATAGTCTGTGTTCCTGTCATCTGTATATATGTTTGTGTAGTATGGAGTGCAGATAATGGAGTCACCATTTAATGGGCTAGAAAGGAGGCCAGTGTCCCCGCTGGCCTCATGGATTGTGCATGGCTTTTTGCCTTTTTACAAGATGCTGTAGTAGATGAGAACATGTGGTTTGGTTCCCATAGGAGGAAGACCTGTAGTAATATGAGGTCAACCGCAATGAACAGTATATTTAGAAATATACTACATGTAACAGTCCATTTGTATGTGACACAGAAACATAATGTAACACGTTGCTGATGTGCTCATCTGACTAGTGGGATAAGTGACGAGGCTATAAAACAGTGACAAATGACTTATAACAGCTAACATACTTTCTTATGCATTAAGTGTGAGCACTCATATTTGACTACAATTCCACAGTTATCATTGATCACCAACCTTTCCTTCAGGCCTTTTTGAAGCTGGCTCATTTGCATTGCATTCCACTGAACCCCTACAAAGACAAACCTTTATTTTTAAAGTCAGCTTAAGCCAACTTAATGCTTATAGTAATTCAGTTTTCTTCTCTTTTTTTCTTTTTTTTAATAACGCGGTGTATGACTCATCTCTTTAAAATTAAAGGCAAATCCTCCTAGAAAGGTCGCAGTGTTTGTAATTAAATGAGTAGCTATTTACAGTGTTGGAAAAGTGACTTACACTGACTTAAGAAAAGAAGTAAACTACAGAAAGTGATGAAAACATGTTGAGAAACTCAGATTTTAGTTTGGCAACTAGGTCATTATGCATCATATCTGTGCACTAAGCATGAAGGTATCAACCACGCCAGGGCCAATAGCTTCTTTGAGTCTCTTCTGGCTTCTTTGTAAATGGTTAATTCTTTGAAAAACACATCTCATACCAGCTACTAAGCAATATCATAATTTATCATAATTTTTTTTAACACGTAAGTCTTTGAGTTCTAGCAGTACTGTTTCGAGAGGACTACCCTTAGATGCAAGTCTAGCTGCTGTCCATTGTTTATGATAAGTTGAGCTAACCAGCTGCTGTTTCATATGTATTGTTCAGACATGAGTGATACCAGCTATCTTAAGCATATTTCTGGCAGACCACTGAGTCGAGTTCTGCCAGAACTCCTGGCAGATCAACCAATCTCATTGCCAGCCCATAAAAGCTTTACCCTTATGCACATCCCATTTGCAAATCTTATATGGGCCATGCTATTTAGCCTGTTTCACCCTGCATTTAGCTGTTGCTGCCTCTGCACACCATCCATCCATCCATCCATCTATCCATTCACTTCCGCTAGCGGAAGCCTCTGCAAACCACTTCACAAAACCATGTTACCATGTATGCACTTTACTGATGATAGAATGGCAATCTATTTTGCCTAAAGTGGTCCTGACAGGATAATAATAATGTTTACAACATGAACAAATCATATTATCACCCAGCTTTTACTTTCAAACAAAGTGTCGTGTTTTCTATACTCCCACTGTTCAGCATCAAACTAAATAAAACCACACAAGCAATGTGCTGATCATCTAAGGAAGTCTGACTCATCATCGTGAATTGTAGCCTTGGAATGACAGGAGCAGTAATTGTGGAGATAATAACATGCGGGTTGAATATTTCATGCATTATATTACATATCATTCTTCTCCAATGCAGATAGCAGTTGCTAAGTATCATTTCTTTGTATAAAGAGGATGCTGCAGGAGCAGAGAGATTGATGTTGCGTGGACTATTGACTTTTTCCACCTGCGCCTGCTAAAAAGAAAATCTGAAGAAGTGCAGCGTGTACCTGTCATTTGTTGAGACATAACTAGGGAAGGTAATCGAGGCCAACAGCACTGCGTTTATCCAAATCACACTACAATAGCCATGAGGTAGTATTGAAATATTTGAGTGTG
>VUQJ01015918.1:4146-16004 GCA_015108635.1 Andinoacara biseriatus | reverse complement strand
TTTACTTTGCTGTGCTTGTGAAGTTGTGTGTTGCCTTAGTAGAGCCTAATTACTCTAGTTTTCAAACTTTTTTAGCCAGCTGTCTGGCTAAAAAAAACCCCAAAAAAACAACCTGTTCTTTGTTTCTTTAAACCATAAATATTTGAGCTAACTGTTATTTAATTAACACTTGGAAGAGTGCAGCAAAATGAGTTTATTAGAGATACAGTGTTTGAGGCATGGATTGTCTTTTTGGATGAGCATCTATTTACAAATGAGACACATTAAGCCACAGGCTGTAAAATAGGAGAACCAAATACATAAACTGGGATTCCTGTAACAATCAGCACATAGATCTGCAGTAAAAAACGAAATTAAAACTTTAGAAAACAAAATTCATAGAAATGCAAATGAAAATATGAACTTTTTTTTTTATCTCATAACATATTTGGGGTGTAGGAGAGCTGGGCTGGACAACCTACCAACCTTTTGAACTCTGTGTTGGTAAATGTGTTATTTATTTTTTGCATTGACTATCTCATTTTATAAATTAAAAACACAAACACATTTTTATTTGTAATGTGCAGATTTTGGCAAATATCATCTGCCTCATTTTAAAGATGTGTTTTGAAATGTTGATGTGGTTATTTTCTCAGGGGTTTGAAATGTGAGTCACTGAGTCACACTAGGCCAAACAGTGGTTGGCGACTGCAGCGTGACCAAATTTATTGCAACTGTGTGCAATGAACTCCCAGTCTCATTGCCTTTGAAATGGGTGCTTTGGAGACAGGGACCAGGTCTGCTGTCTTCAAAGCAACAGCAGTAAAATAGAGTCAGTCTGCTAACAGTCTGCTAACAGTCTGCTAACAGTCTGCTATCAGTCTGCTATGGGAATGCTGCCAAGCTGGCAGTTACATGTACTTGCAATCTATTTGTGACAACAGAGATTAACTGTGATAAATCGGCAAATCTGTTGTCATCCACATAGACAGAAATTCCCATTAAACTGGAATGTTAAATGTCTTCAGTCCAGCCACAACCTCATAGGTTTGAAACAGAAATTCAAAAGTTCCTAGACAAATAGTGACGTAGTTGCTGCTGGCAGTTTAACTGCAAAATGACATAGGCACTTGGCAACCTTGCTTTTATATGAAATATAACTATAACCAGATGAATTGAGTGCCCTATTGCAAAGAGAAAGGGTGCAGATGAGTAGCGCTCATCCGTGCAAACAGACTCAGATTGATCGGAACATGTTGGTAATCTGTCTGCCTTTATAAATTTGAAGGCCTGCAGACGTTCTCCAATCTGTCTGCGAGTGACTGCAGTCAGTCCAAGTTCGATTGTTTGAAGACAGGTTGTTTCTCCGCCAGGCAACCTGTGCAGTCACCTTGCAAACAAAAGTGGTCACCTACAGTAGTTGACAAGCTCAACCTCTGGGTGACCATTTGCTCACTGCAACTACTTGCAATTGGTGTCTGACAGCAAAGAAATTCTGTGAGCACACACTGAATTTTCCTAGTTGCAAGGAGTTTGCCATCCTATTTCCCTTTTTTTTTTTTCTAGTGTGACTGAGCCAGATAGCCACATCAATAATTTGATACATTTCTCTCATCCAAAAATTGTTTCTTTAATTACTAAATAAGACCAGAAATAGACTAAATAAGCTCAGACTATTGTTTCACAGACATTCAGTCAGTGTCAGTGAGAAACTGGGGAAGTTTGCTGCAAAGAACAGACGCATCAGTTTAAGAATAACTTTATGACTCTATGACTTACCTTGAAAACCATCTGTCCCTTTTCCCTCCTGGCTCACTGCAGAAGCACACCTTCCTCCACATCATCACCCAATCATGTCTGACCATCGGCCGTCTGGAGGACGGCACCTATGGCCCCACTGTGGAGTACTGTAACAACAGTCCAATACAGTCATGGATCCTCCACAACTACACTCGTCTGGAGGTCGCTAGACACCTCTACTTCAGTCCCACGGATTATTTTCTCTAAACTCAAGTCTGCTCTTGGGGGCTACGGGGGGCCTGAGGTGAGCAGATTAGCACAAGTTAGGCTTCGAATAGAGGTTGTTGGTCATTTTAGCTGCTCTGTAGCACTGTAGTCTGACACTGTTAGAATTCACTTGACCTGTTCGGGCTTTAATAGGTACCCGTGGCTTTTTCTCAGTTTTGAGAGTCTGTTTGACTTTCTTAGTTTTGCTACTGATTACATACTTGTTGTTCTTTCAGGTGTAAGTCAGAATGTGCATGTGTGTTAGGAAGCATTAACCCTTTTTTATTGGTGACCTTTTAGGGGAGGAGTGCACAGAGACATGGGAAGAGGCATGTTATGCAATGACAGATGTCCTGTCAAGAAACGTCTGTGTATAAGATGCTATCTGCGAGACCTTTAGCTAATCTTCTTGCTAAATTAGATCTCAATTGACATTTATTTTCCAAAATAAATATTTCATGTCGTTGTGAAAATTCACTGGCTGTCCTCTGGACTGCCTGCGCATGATGAATGATGCCTGAGATGGAGGACGTGTTTATTTTTAGCTGATTATCTGCATGTAGAGCTGATTCAAATGGGCTTGCCATTGTTCACAAGTTCTTTTGAAGTGATCCTTCATTGTGAACCTACCTTTCATGGCCTTAGTTGCTCGGGCCACCCTCTTATTGGCCAAAAGCAGCTGTGTACACTGTGTTCCATGTACATTGTAAAACCAGTGAACCTTCATTATCAGAGTTTTTCACTACTCAGCCATCTTATTTACATACTTTTGTGAGGAATGTTCTTCAGCTCAGCATTTCTGTCCATCTTGGAGTTGTTATTTTCCTGCCTTTTTCCAGTCTTTGTGTCCGTCAGTCAGTTTGTCTGTAGCCGATTCTGCTCTGCTGAGTTATTTGGAGTGAACACCTCAGAATCCTGTACTGTTGTATCTTTCACAATGCTAAAAGAGCAATTTCACTGTAGCATGCCACAGTTTTTGTGTCCAAGCAGGGCAAATTGGCTAAGGAGCTCCCGGGACTGCTGGCGTGTGTCATAGTTGTGGCAGTATAGCGACCTGCTGTTAGATGGCCTGATTTGCTGTTCACTCTCAGATGTCCTTCTAGCATAGCAAGCAGAGAGGAGCACATACATAAGAGTGCAGCTCCATTAAAGCAAATGAGACTGCTACTGAATCTGCCTTGAGATTAAAAAAGTATCTGCTGTTTTTTTTTTTTCTTCATTTCCCACAAAAAGCCACTCCTCCGTCTAGATCCCCGACAGTAAGCACACAAGATCATGTCAAACGGGAAACCTCTCTGCTTTTCAGCAAGTCCAGTGTGCTGCGTGGTGATAAGGAGAATGTTATTCCTCAACCTGGGTTATGGGTAGAAACGGTCATCATTTTATTAGCTGGTCTCAGCTGTGCACACACTCAGTTTCTTGCTCTGGAGACACTGCTTGGTTTGCTGGGAGGCTGAGATGGGAGTTTTCTCTGTCCCAAAGCAGACATGAAATAATTATGAACAAAGGACAGGACGTCCACATTTCTAGTAATTTCATTAAACATGGAGCATTTTTTTTTTAATTATACTTGTCTCGTGTCTAACTTTCCAATGGAGTGAGTTTATATTTTGAATGAAAGAAAAAAAGATTATCCTTATGATTTAAGGCTAATTGGGGAAGCTTTGTGTATAAATATGTCATGCACATGGCACAAAAATTTATTATTCATTTTTTCAGGATTAGGAAAAATTGTTCTTTGCTTTTTTATTGTTCTTGATGGTTTAGGGAGAACTCTGCTACTAAGTTGTAACTGTTGTTAAATAAATAATTTTTTTAAAGTAAAGTATAGTGCAGTGCAAGCTTATTGTTCTTTTCTTCTGTTTTTTTGGCAGGTGTGTGGGGTTGTATGCCACCTGCTCTCTTTGTTCTTGCTCTGTTTGAACAAATGTGCCCTGTAGGGCAGCCTGCAATGTGTACTTCAGGAAAGATTTGTGTGCTTGTGTGTGTGTGTGTGCGTGTGCACTTCTTTGTATCCAGGCAGACAGTGTTGGGCCCTTGTGTTTTATAGCTTGAGATCAAACATGGCTTGAGCGTCTCTGTGAGCTCATTAGTCTGAATATCCTCTGTCAACAGTCAAAGCACAATCTTGTTTTAATGAAGAATTATTCCTCAATTGCAGGATAAAAAAAAATATATAATGCTTAATGCACGGTGTTTATGTCACGCTGTATTTTTAGGCTACTTGTTCACCTATATTTTATTATCATTCCACCGTGTTAAGCTGCAGATTGCTAAACCCGAGGCTATCTCTGTTTTTGTGTTGCAACTTTTCTTTTATTCGTTTATACATTCTCATACATTACACGGTGTCTTTGTAGCTCCTAACATAATTTTCCCAGTTTCTCTCGTGGCATTGTTTTCCTCTGCAGAGGCTCTGCTTCTCCTTACAAACCAACTCTCAAGTCCCCTAGTCCTCTGCATGTGATCATTAGGATGGGGAAAGCAACTCAAGTGAGGAATGAAATTGCGGAAGCATGTTTCTTTTCAGGGTTTGAACATAAATGGTTAATCAAGGCTATTGAGGCCTCTCGTACAGTTGTTAGTTGGGGGTGTTATCTCTGGTGACGGGTGGCAGATAGCCACAGATTCTCTCCTGTGGTACACACCACTTATGTGGTGCTTGAATTCTAGCGCATCACAACAGGTGTGTTTTTCCCAGTCTGGTCCAGTTTGTCCTGTTTTCTAGCCTTTCTGGTTTCCACAGACAGGAGAGACTGTGGAGTGGAGCAGGAGAGGAATACATTACATTACATTTACAGGGGCCCTGTTCTATTTAAGTGTTTTTGATGAGCTATGGCAGTGACAATGAGCCAGCATGCACAGTACCAGATCCCTGAGTATGAAGCATGTAAATGGTTTTCAGTCATCATTATTTTACTAAAATGTCTTTCATGAAGAAGGCCAGTTAATCAGCCATTGTCACCTGAGCCTATGTAGAGAGCCTAATCCAATCTGTCCCACAGTCAGTTTAGTTAGCAGACGATGGCATATTTGGCCTGTGATGTGTAATTTATTTTTCTGAAATGCAAGGTTATTAAAATACTTCTATAATGATAATGTTTATAAAATTACACGCCCTCATATTGATGTGATAGTATATACAGTAGCAGTCAAAAGTTTGGACACAGTCACCCATTCATATGAATTCATATGAACGAGTTCATATGAATTCTGTACACATAGTGATTTTTTTTTTTTTTTTAAACGTGTTATTCTTCAGCACAGCCTGAACTCTCTGAGGCAGCTTTCTTGTAATTTCTTTAAGTATTGTTCAGGACTCGTTCTCCAGCCTTCTTGAAGGACATTCAAGGCTCTTCTGTGGACGTTGGCTGCCTTTTGTTCTGTTCTCTGTCAAGCTGATCCCACACTCCTTCAATAATCCAGGTATAATCCAGTTTGTTTGGGATCGTTGTAACGCTGAGAAATGAGGCTGTCACCTATCAGATGCTTTCCAGATGGTATTGCATGGTGGATTAAAATCTGATGGTACTTTTCTGTGTTCATAATTTCATCAGTTTTAACAAGATGGCCAACATCACTGGCTGAAATGCAGCCTAAAACCATGACAGAACCTCCAACCTGTTTTTGTCAATGGCTGTAGACTCACTCTGTTTTACCTCTCTCCGTACATACTGATGTTGAACCAAAAATTTCAAATTTGGATTCATCACTCCATAAGACCTGTTGCCACTCATTTTCAGTCCAGTTCTTGTGTAATTTGGCACACTTCAGCCTTTTCTCCCCGTTTCTCTTCTTTAAGAATGTCTTCTTGACAGCCACCCTTCCACTGAGACCATTTCTTTCACACATGTTCACATACTGTTCATCTGCTGTAAATAGCATTTTAGGCCTGTTCTTCATTTGTCCTCCACTTGTCCTGGTTTCTTAATTTTTTTTAAGAACACACTGCACACACCACAACCTGAGATATGGCAGGTTTTTGACTATATCTCTTTGGGAATGACCTTGCTGGTGCAAAAAATAGTATTTTGTGTTTGTCAAACTGTGTAATCTCTGGCATTTTTTTTTTTGTAGATTCAACTAAAGAAATTGAAACAAATTTTGTGTTTTTGTGACAGGCTGCTATCAAGAAAGTGCATAGAGAGAATATCAAGTTGGTTCTTTGCAAAGTTGTCTGTTATATGTAGACACAACACTGGTTCGTCCCTTGTTTTAGGTGGCTTTATTATAATAATTCATAGGTCAGTGATAAGTGGCTTAATAAACAAAAAAATATTCCTCTGAAAATGGTCTGGTACAAAGACTGGACTAACAATAACTTTTTGCACTCTATACTGTATTTTATCTGATTTTACACATTTTTCCAGCTGTGAGGCAGATCGTGGTCTAATGATTAAGTCACACATAATTATTAGGCCAGAGACATTTTCTGCACCTAATGTCACACTGCAACCTTCTTCCTCTCCTTATGATTCCTGGCTATTTGTTATCTTTTGAAAAAGAAAAAAAAAAAGGTGCTACCATGACGTGCCACATTAATAATACAAACACATGGTTTATTCTATGCACAGTGTTGAATAAATAATAATGATGTGGTTGGTGCTAACAAGCACCAGCAATATTACTGCTGGTGCTAATGTGGCTTATTATACTGTAGCACTTTGATCAAAACGTCAATTTAATGAGTTGCATTGTTAACAATAAAATCTTTTTTGTAGGTCGTTTTAATAATCGGAATAAATAAATATTTGAAGCTGTTTATCATCGTTACTGAGAATGAACCAAATCACCACATGTATGTGATAAGGGTCACTCAGAGGAACAAACATTATTATCACATCACATTGCTATCATTTCAGCTCTTTGGCTTCATTTCCTGGCCTGCAGTGACTGGTTGGTGAAAATTAGAAGCTAGAGGAGCAGATCTTTCCTCCGGTGATGGCACAGACCAAAATGGAGCGTATAAGCAAAACATAAACAAAACTCTACATTAATTTTTGAAAACTGCTTTTTAATTTCTGGATGTGTAAATTAGATTTGCCATAATAACTTTAAAAGTGATTATAGTGCATGCCAATGGTGTGCTCATAAAAGTGGTCAAAGGCCAGGAAATAACACCGACCTCCTTGTTGTGTGTGTTTGGGCGTTCCAAACATCCTTAGAATTTGTGTTTGAGAAAACCTTTATTAGATGTTGGACTAAAATACAATAACATTTTGTTCCCTTTGTTAGACACACCTTGATCACTGTGTCTAATATTCAGTGGTAAATCATGAGATTTAATTAGCATGTTATCCACTTGTTCATGTTGTTTCTTAACCTACCGTTTGGTGAACATAACAGCAGTTTGTTCACTGAAGTGATGAAACAGAAATCTAAAAGGCTGCAGCGAGGTGATGTGCAGTAATTTTAACATTAGAACAACAAATGTTTCCAGCATTACTGAATTTAAAAAAAAGTTGACTCTAAAGAAACTCAATCACAGAGACACCGTTTTGGTGAAGTGTCAGTGACAACTCTCTCCCCCTACAGAAGCCTTCATTTTCACTGCAGTCACAATGTATTGGATGATGGCTAACCTGTTTTTTTTTAAATATCTTCTCTCTTGATGGCCCTAATTTTGTTATTTTATGTTTTTATTGTATTAATTAATGGAACAAGCACAGGCTTAGGTTTGTTTACTGGGTCAACAGGCACAACAAAAGGTGATATTTGGAAAGTCAGTAGTTAAAATGCGTCTGTAAAGGTTCATCGGAGTCATGAACATAGATTCAGCTTTTCCTCAGATTAGATTTGAAACAGTCAGTGATGTGGCTGGTATTGATACCCTCAGTGATTACCTGCATCTTTGAGGGAAAGTTGTCCTTTAACTTGTAATTGTATAATATCTGTACATTCATGTATACATATTTACATCAGTGTAACTGCCTGTTTTTTGTTTTTTTCCACCCCTTTCTTTTCTCCAGCGACTTACTCTGCTGCATGTGAATAGCAACCAGTGCTTGGACATGCCCTCTGAGGATGACAAGATGGTCCCCACATTGAGAGACTGCAACGGGAGCCGCTCTCAGCAGTGGCTGCTCCGTAACATGACCCTGAGTGTCTGACTCTTCACCTCACTCCCCTGTCCTCCTCCTCCTCCGAACCAGTCCTGGCTCTCCTCACCCTCACCAGATGGCTCTTACCACACACATCGTGCACCTCTTGCTTTTAACAGCCTCGTCAACAAATGCAGAGAACTGGGCACTGCCACATGCATTTCTAACAATATGATGAACTGAAGATTTGGGAACTTTTTCAGGTCCAAACTAGGATAATGATTTGTGGGGTCTGTACATGGAAAACGTTCACATCAAAGGAATCACACTGTGATGGACACCTGCTGGCTGTGACTCTGCTGCACTGGTCTGACTGCTTCTTAGCTGCTGGACAAACAGGAACAGGAGCCCATTTGTCATATTCTGAGACGCGTGTTTGCGATGGACTAGATTCTTAGTAACTACTGTATCTACTATCGGTACAGTCATAAAACAAAACAGTTGGTTTGCTGCTCATCTTTGCACGTCAGTATCTGCTGTGACTATGCTTCAAGCAGCACGGTGGTCATTGTTAACTGCAACTTTTGACTGATGTGAAGATCAGCATGGATAGGAGATACACTCATGAGGTGCTTTACTGAAGGGATAACGGCATAGCCCTGTATAACCTACAGAGATGTTTCCTCTTCTTCATCAAGCCCACTGTAGCATTAGCTATTTAAGACATGTCATTTTACCACATTTGATGGGACTCTTTGTGTTATTAAATTCGCATTCAACTTGGAGAGTGAAAGTTCATAAGCAAAGCTAACAAATTGGAGAAAATGGAAGCCCATCCTTCACAGACTGAGGCAGACCTCAACCCTCATATCATTTATTACAATTTAATTTAAGAGTAGGAACATTTTTACACAGAACCCCTAAACTTGGTTATTAAGGAACTGAGATGCTGCTTCTAAATCAGTGTACTGTGCAAAAGTCACAAGTCACCCCATATTTCTTTAGATTTGCACTGATATATTGAACTGTGCAAACATACATGGAAATACAGAGTTTGTACAATGCTTGAAAATCAATATTTGGTATGGCCACCTTTATTCAGTTTAGCCTGAACTCTCTTAGGTAGCTTTTTTGTAATTTCTTTAAGTAGTCTTTTGGAATCTTTCTCCAGGCTTTATGAAGGAAATTCAAAGCTCTTCTGTGGATGTTGGCTGCCTTTTGTTCTTTTTGATGATCCCACACGGCTTCAATAATGCTGAGGTTCGTTCTGTTGTTTTTTGTTTGTTTGATTTTTATCTAGTCCATTTTCCAGATGGTATTACATGGCGGATCTAAATCTTGTAGTAGTTTTTTGTGTTCACAGTTATATCACTTTTGACAAGATCTGCAACACCACTGGCTGAAATGACAGAGGCTCCAACCTGTTTTACAGATGGGTGTAAATCTCTCCTTACAGACATACTAATGTTGAACCAAAAAGCCACCTTTTCACTGAGACCATTTCTAATGAGGCTTCAGTGATCAGTAGATGGATCCATTGAAGGGCTGGATGGATCTCTCAGGTTCTGCGTCAGGTTTTTACTGGATTTTTTTCCTATTTCACAAGGACATAACTAGATACTGTTCAACTGCTGTAGATAGTTTTTTTTAAGGCTGTTACTTCTTTGTTTGTCCTCCACTTGTCCTGTTTCCTTATTTTTTTTTTAATAATACAGTGCACATCATGCTGAGATACAGCAGGTTTTTGGCTAATAGCTCTTTGGAAATGACCTTATTGGAGCAAAAATACAATTTTATGTCTGGCAAACTGTTATCTTTAGCATAGAAATTAGAACAAATTCTGTGTTTTTGTGAAAGGCTGCTATTAACAAGGTGCCTAAAGATTGAATTTAAAATGGGCTCGTTGCTAAGTTGAATGTTATGTGTTGACACAACACAGGTTTACCCCTGGAGTTAGGCGATGCAACGCAGCTTAGGTCAGCGTTAGGTGGCTTAACATACAAACAAAACAAATTCCTCTGAAGATGTTCAGGTGCAAAGACTGGATGGAAAAACAAAACACCTGCAAAACAAAAAGAAATGAGGGGTGACTCAAGACTTTTGCATAGTACTATCCATAAACATATTTCTGAAATTCCAGAACTGAAATTTGTTGTTAATGAAAGTAGCTGTTTTAAACTGTTTGGATAAGGATGATGTTCCCTATTACTCTAACAGGAATTATGTTATGGAATGTATTTATAAAAGGTGATGTGAAATCTGATGTTGGTGTTGGACTGGAAATGCAAATGATAAATTTTTAATAGATGTAAATTAAAACAGGTACCTATAATTTGGGGAAAATCACAGTGTAATACAGCTATTAAACCATATCATCAAAAAAAAACAGATTTTTACATTAAATTCATTTCCATAAGATTTCAGATTCCTTCTGTTGGGAAAAATCATGACGTCTCGGGGTGGAGGAAGTGCTTGCCTTTCCAAAAGTTGTTACCTGTTTTGTTTTAGTGGTTTAAAAAAGAACAATCTTCAGATGGTTTGAGATAAAATATTGCAGCTTATTGATATTAAATAATTGTCATATCTCATAAATACGTCATACAAACTCTTGGATCATATCATTCAGTGAATATTTAGTATATGAGTATTCATCAGTTACCTGTACAGGTATCTTTCACCACATTGCTGGGATCAGGCAGCAAACTGTATTGTACATAATGCTGTTCAGAAGTATCTAGCACCATTGTTGTTATATATACAGAACCAATTATTTTTCTAAGATGCTGTAAAACTTGAACAATCTTGCAGAAGACACTGAATGATGATAAAAATCACTGAACAGACTCAACGTAATAAAAAAACAGTGCTGACATTGGGTTTTGAAATTGTGGTGTGTTTTGGAAATCCTCATTGGTCTCACAAAACCAATTCTGAGACTACCTGAAGGACTTTAGGCACACAAGGGAGGGAAATACTACCCATGCTGCTTGAATACTGAACCGATGCCAAGCGCCTGCTTGGCATTCAGATTAAAATTCAGTGACCTCTTTGATATTACGCACACACATTTATTGCTTTTCATTATCTTAAAGTGCATGGTGTTAAAACGGGAATGTAACGTTTCAATGTGTGGGTTGCACATTTGTCATCTGTTTGTACATTTTGCCTTTTTGTAGAAAAAAAACCCAAAAAACTTCTGAACATAAACATAACTATTAGCTTCACTGTCGACCACCTGACAGCATGTGGCACCAAAATATAAGGTTGATTAATAAGCTTTTAAGCCTTCACATATACTTCATTACCAGGGTTTGTGCTGTTTTTAAATGTACTAAATTGTAGAGTCTCTTTCATTATGAACTAGAATAACACCTGTACAACAGGATGCTATGAGTTACATTGTAATGAATGCTACTTTTTGTTTTCCTCCTTTATGTGTAAAGGAGCTTGCCATTATTCTGTGTACTTTTAATCACAGAAGGCGTGACCTTTCAGGTGACTCTAAAAAAGTCTAGGGTGCAAAATTACTCTCTCTGAATAAGGCATAGAAAAAAGAAAGCTAACGGGTCAGTGGAGATAGAACACCCAGCTGACATTGGACATCATGAATTATACAACTAATTATTATTTTAAATATTCTTTTTTTTTTGGTCAGTTGATTAATGGCTTAGTCTGAAAGATGTGAAAAGTTGTTGAAAAGGAAAGCATATATATATATATAATATTGTTTTTATGATCAAATCTCTTAAAGCCAGTTATGTGAGCAGCAAGTTTGTACATTTCAGAAGCTGGAATTTAAAAAAAAAAAAAAAAAAAACCACATTACATAAT